>JAOEHI010009052.1:0-11935 GCA_025447815.1 Percopsis transmontana | reverse complement strand
ATTTCACTCAGCAAAGCTCATATAGCTTAACATTTTGTTTCTTTGCTACTCAAGCAAGCACTATAATTTGCCACCTAAATATTAAAAATATTAGACAAACTAAAAGCAGGTTTGACGTCTATGTAGATAAATTTGATCCATAGCAGTGGAGTAGAGTTGAGTTTTCGCTGCTTTACTCTTTAGAAAGCAGGAAAAAAGTATAAAGGAGGCGTGTTTATGCCACCCGCGTGATGGAGACTTTGCCGTTGAATGTTGTCCACTGTAAGGAAAAGCCATCCATCAGCATCGAGGCACTGTTGGGAATAACAGGAAGGGACACTCAGCTGTCATGCAGGTGTGTAATGTGCCAGATAGATGGGATGATGTATTGATCTGCATTAAGAAAAGTCACACTGCACCGCAGTACAGCTCCTGGAACCTCTTAGAAATTCCTGAGAGGTCGAAAGTTGGGCAGCGGGTCGGTTTTGCAGTTTGTCAGGAAAGTTTTCATCAGACATTTATTTAAAGGCCTTTAAAGGGCCCATGAGCAAGGATATACAAATTTAGAGACACGCACCAAGAAATTTAACTGTTTCAGTGTAATGAATTAATGTTATAAATTGAAGAAGCATTTCTACAAAGTTTGTGAATTTGATAGTAATCCTATTTTGTCCTGTGTTTATGCTACAGACATGGGTGTTAATGTAGTTCAGTTCTCCGCAGATCCATCTATTGGCTGTTGGCATGACCATATAAGAGAATTAAACCATTTTTAATGAGGCTATCCATCAACGGACCACTAATGGATAAATTTTAGCACCAGTTCTACTCGACTGCATCAGCCTGTCAAAACTGCTGATGCACAACTGGGACGGAGGTGCTAGCCTTAGCATTTACCCTGTGACAAGGGAGGAATGAGTCCATCCGGGGCTGCTTTCGTACAGACAGTAGAAACGTCTCCGTTTACAAATGGGTACTCGAGGAATCCTTCAGTGTTTCTGGGAACTGAACTGACTGCTTTGTGCTCCTTGTTGGCCTGCATTCAGATCATTTGAACGTCTTTGGCAACCTCCCAAGTAGTGCGAGTCGTGTTTTTTTTTCTTTTGTTTGGTTACTGTTAATATTTCCTCATGTCTGTGTCCCAAAGCCTCAATCATTTTAAGATAATTTTTTTAATATATTTAGGATTACAATTATTGAAAGGTTAGAGAGCGTGACAGGTTAAACTCCCCTCACTCAAAACAGTTTAAAGTGCTTTAATGGAGGTCAACAATTTTATTGTGAGTTGTTGTCTGTGACACTGTTTGTAGAAACACAGGGAACATGTATTTTTTTTAATAAGGAACAGGAAAGGCCTTTAAAAAAGCCTAGTAAAGCCTTTTAAAATAAAAATTTGGTTTCATTTAGTCAGGAGAATCTTGTTGACCAAGTTGAACAGTTGACCAAGCTCCTATTGAACAATGTGGCTTGAAGATTGTTTGCAGCACGTGAAGCACAAGGGTGTGGACAAATGACTTGGCTTACAGGCCGTGACATAACTTGTTTACAGAATTGCAGCCAATGACCATAATTCTCCACCTAGAACTGCCCCATGACCAGTCTCATTACACAGAAACTTTAGTCCTTATCAAAACTCCATCTATACCTGTTTTTGCTGCTCAGGTTGGGTCTAAACCAGGTGTAACATTTAGTCAGGCCATGCTGAATCTCTCATTCCTTTTACTTGTTGCTGGAAAAAAAAGTGCTGTAGCTAAAGGTCACTTTCTTTTTCTAATAAATTCATATGTAAGAATGAAAAAAATATGTGGTGCTAGCAAGAGGTAATCAAGTTTCCCAGAAGAAATTTGCTTAATGTATCTTACTGTAGTTTATTTTCTGTCATTTGTTGGGATTATAATGACATCTGCCTTTCAAGAATAAATCACATTATCTTTTTATATCTTGTCTGCAAGTCAGCGCATACCTATTTAGCTCCTCCTAAGAGATAATTTAAGGTAAGTGAGGTTGTCAGTTTTTCCAGCTGAGGTCTGTAATGAAATAATAAATAATATATATTTTATATTTAGAAAGGTAGAGACAATTTTACTTTGACTAGTGCCATATCTCAGTCCAAAACACAGATATGTTCTCTATGTCATTGTATTGAATGCTTATCAATGTTGACAAAGAGATACACTTCTTAGAACATGGTCTAAGAAGAGATGTGAATCGTTTACATCCGAGGTTGGTGCAACCCTGAGATTCCATAAGCTTGTTAATTTGCAGCAATAAATCATATGTACTGTAAACTGAACACGTGATGAGACTGTGATGCACATCTTTTATTTGGCCTGTGTGGTGTGACGTATTTCTAAATGTGAGTGGGAAAGGAGTGTACACTTGCTGTGTCAAAGTTAATCTGAGAGACTGCAGCGATTTAGCAACATAGGTTTAAAGCGATTGCCTAGGAATGCTGTTGCTATGGCGGCGAATGAAGAGAGGACGGGCCCTTTAGATCAGCAAGTTTAGTTCATTTAGCGAAAGACGAATAGGAAGATATTGTGCCTACACTAGCCTGCTGTAATAAAAAGTGATGTTGCAAATGAACATTAGATTAGAGGGGAATGGTGTTCAATGTTGGGGGGGGGGGGTCTTATTCTTTTGAGGGAAGTTTCATTGTTTGTGAAAACTAGGGCAATGTTTCATGTACTTCATTTCTATAGATGAGTTGACTCACTGATGTTATTGCTTAGGTGTCTGACAGAGATTGCGTCACCATGCGACACACCAGAAATACCATGATCTTTTGATTTAAAAAAAATTTTTTTATGGAACTTTGATATTTATATTTCTTTCAGGACATTAAAACAAGGCAGTATATCATAATTTTTTCTGCTCATGCCAACAACTAATTTGGAAAATTGTGCAACGCTGTGTGTATGCGTGCATATGGGGAGCCATGGTATCTCTTCTATGTTTTCTCTTTCCCAATAAATACACTATTCCTAATTTACCATGAGCTATATATTTAGGGTGCAGGGTAAAATGACTGTTTTTGTTTAAAGCTTGTTATTGCAAATGAAAGAATCTCCCACCTGGAATTAGACATGGACATGGCCATTGTTCTGTTTTAGTGGGTTAACATATTTAAATTAACATTTCATTATTATTTTGTCTTGTACAGTCCTGCTGCATTAAAAATGGAATGACAAAGCCCGCCTGGATAAAGCTTTCCAATGGACGGATTTTGGAAAGGCACAATTGATTCCAACTGTCCTCTGTAACATCAGGGCAATGCAACGGAGCCCTGGGAATGCCCCGGGTCCACACACACACACACACACACACACACACACACACACACACACACACACCCTCCCTCGGACCTGTTCCAAAGCAATAGTACCATCAAGACCATGGTCAACCCATGAGTAACCTCACACCAGCAGACAACGACCTGCTTCCTGAACCAGCACTGTAGTCTCCCTTCCTTTTTGTGTTCAGTCTCTCATCTTGTGAGACACTTCCATGTAACAGAAGCAACTCCCGCTCAAGCTGCGGCGATGGAGGAGTAGAAGCTAATGTGTAGCAGGACGGCCACTGCAGTTAGCGGAATAACTTAGCCTCAGACTGTTACGGAGGCCGAGGGATCCCACTGCCAACGCTGCCGGACCCCTCTCCCCCACCGTCGGGACTCTTTTACCGGTCGGAAGGCGGAGCGCTAAATCCAATGGCATGGGTCAAGTTTTTCAAGAAGCCGGGGGGCAATCTTGCCAAATCCTACCAGCCGGGGAGTATGCTGTCTCTGGCTCCCACCAAAGGCCTGCTGAACGAGCCAGGCCAAAACAGCTGCTTCCTCAACAGCGCTGTGCAGGTGGGTTCATCATATTGTGACAATGGTTGATAAAGCGCCAACTACAGTCCAGTATTACTTCCTGGGAATATTGAATTCAGTACAGGGTCATTTGTGGTGTCATGAGTGTAAAACTCGCACACACCTTAAACTAGTATTGAACTTTGGTTCAACTCTGTTTCCTTACCTCATTACTGCTGACATTCAGCAAAAAATAATTTACTTTTGTGGACCAGAAAATCACTTTTTCATGCGCCATTGTCTTCTAGGGACATTTGTGCAGTGTCAAGCGTGTGGTATGCATGAACACGTCCTAATTGGAATTTTAAGAAGCTTTCTCTTCTCCACTGTATTGTTGTTGTTTTGAATTGCCCGTCTGCTTTTGGAGACTATCAGTACTAAATGTATTTTAATTCCGAAAATCGAACGTTGAGGCATATTCATTTATTTACCAGAATCCAGTTAGTGCTCAGTATATTAATACACAAACTGCTTCTACACAGATTTGTATAAAACTAGAATGCATTTAACATATGTTTACCATTAAAATATTCCAAAGAAATAGATAGGTGACGACAAACTGGGTTTAAAGTTTATGAATAATTCAGTTAGTATAACAGTAATTATACTAAGAAAGGCGATGTGGCTGACTAAGATGAATTATTGGAAGATGATGTCTCAGGCACTACATCATTCATGTTTTAGCATTAAATAGTTGATGAACACTGTTGCTACATATGGATAAATGTGTGATCATCATTTCTCATCCTCTGAGTTGTTCATGATTGTACAAAATTTGTCAGATTTACTGTAAGGTTGCTATGGTCCAATGGGTCGTTGGGACTTGCTTGCTATTGCAGTCAGCCTGCAGTAAGTCAGGGACTGTGACTCAGATGTAACCAGCCGTCAAGCTGGTTCAATATTATCATTACCTTAGGCTTTTTTCTGTGGGATACAAGCTTTTTTCTGTCTCCTTCACGTGACCTTACAAACTCTATCCCATGATGTCCTATCACTCTGCACAATGCTCCAAAATCATTTTCAAGGATATGTTTTTTTTTGTTTTATTAACATTTAGGAATCCGTGACGATTTGTTAGTTTATTAAATACGTTTTTTTTATGATTTATCGTCCCATATTGCAATTTCTAATGCTTGTGCATCGTTCTCCCATTAAGGCTTGCTGTAAAAATTGCTGACACATGTTTTATAATCCCTTGCCCAGGTGTTGTGGCATCTGGACATCTTCCGACGCAGCCTCAGACAGCTTCCTGGACACTTCTGTCTCGGAGACTCATGCATCTTTTGTGCTTTAAAAGTAAGTTGTAAACGGCTACATAGACATAGACATAAACATAGACATAAACATACACATAAACATAGATAACACAGACATTGCCCTTGACGTGTCTTGTGGTCGTGTCACAAATGTATGAGAGAAGCGATGTAGATTCTCTTTCACATACAGAATGGCAGAAATATAATCCCAACCTCTTGTCTTTTCTAGGGCATTTTCTCCCAGTTTCAGCAGAGTCGGGAGCGCGCGCTGCCCTCGGACAACCTGCGTCATGCCTTGGCAGAGACCTTTAAGGATGAGCAGCGCTTCCAGCTGGGCTTAATGGACGATGCTGCAGAGTGCTTTGTACGTTCCCGCGGTAACGGTGGGGGTTGGGGGGGGGGGGGGGTGCAGGGGTGAAGTGGATTGGAAGGAATGCGTTGTGTTTGTTTGTTAGCCTGCCACACAGTCAGGGTAATTCACTGTAACAAACTGTTTGGCGAGGTCACCAAGACCCCTGTTCCTCCCTTCCCCTCCCATCAGCCCCTGCTGCCACGCTGCCGCAAAATATCATTGTGGCAGGTTACATAAGATCCGGGGCTGTCTGAACCCTGCTTCTTTGTACCACTGTGTAATACAGCTCTACCTTCCTGTCGGTGGAAGCAAACTTGAAGAAGCCTCAGTCACGGTTATTACAAGGGTCTCTTACGGCTCTGCTCGGCTCCAGTCCAAAATCTGTTTTTACAATGTAATGCTTTTACTGTGGCACTGCCATTGTAACCTATATTACTACATGATTTGATTTCAGCTATCCTGCCGTCCTTTTCTTTTTTTAATTTACAGCCTGCTTAGATCTTGAGGTTGCTGAATGTAACTGGCAAGTGAGTGCAGTGCTCTGCACAACAGCTTTGTGAAGAAGCTTTAAAACACTAAGGATGCCTGATTACTGAGCAGTGGATAAACAGTAGGGATGAAGAAGTCTCTCTGAAATCAGAGTTGTTGACAAAACGAGAGACTGACCCACCCAGTCACACAATAAGCATGCTAAGCTAACTATTGTAATCAGGTTATGAAAACAAACGTGTCGGTTTACACACAACACAATGTCACTTCAAATCAGAGCATACTCGGACGCTATAAGGCTATATTCCATATGTTACTGTTTGGCCTCAAGTGGTAGGCAAACTAATACGTGTGGCGTGGAGAGAGTAGGTGCTAGCGGAGAAGCGACATGCCGAGGCAGGTAAGCGGGTGTGGAGTGATTACTCGCTCATAGTTTTTGATGTAGAATATTCAAAAACACACCTGGCAGCATGGCCACACAACACTTAATACGAAGAAATGACTTGCAGGTGTGCGAGTCAGCTGCACACCACCCCGGTGTGAAATGAGGAGAGGCGGGGAGCTCGACACAGACAGGAGCAGGGGCACGCAGCCTACTCAAAATCTCTGTCGTTCTTCTTTAGCTAGCTCTCGTTGCAAATTTCAAATCAATTTAAAAATAATAAGGTGAATTTCTGACGAGAATTGGTCATTGTGAGAGACAAAGTGGCTTAGGATTTGGCATGTCTACAAGTAGCATTAAATTCACGAGGATACCATAGCAACAGGAATCTATTGAAACCTATTACACCTGTTGGGTTATAGTACAACTTTAGATATTTAAGTCTAATAATATTGTCTGTCGCTATGCTGTGTTTTGCCCTTTTTTTCAATTTTCCTGGAACTTTAAGGGTCCAAAAGGTAAAGCAAGAGCATGGTCTAGCGTGTATGTACTTCAAATGAACTACTGCAAGTATTTGGTGTTGTGAATCTCAATATTATTGTATATTTGAACAGGGATTGCCACCACCCCCCACACAGACACACACACACACACACACACACACACACACACACACACACACACACACACCACAGCAAAGCGGGATGTCCGGCATGCCTTTGTTATCACTGACAGACCCTGTACTCGTCCACAGGAGAACATTCTGGAGAGGATCCACTTGCACATTGTGCCTGAGGAGACAGACGCCTGCACCTCAAAGTCCTGCATCACACACCAGAAGTTTGCTATGACACTCTATGAGCAGGTGACTAGGAGACCAGCAATGCAGCACCTAGTCCTAATTGTTACATTAACCTAGCTTGATGAATAGATGTTCCACTGCAACAGCGCTGTTGATTCGACTATATTATGTTAGCTCCTCTTACACAATGTGGACATAGCAATGTGTATATTCAGCCACACACACACACACACACACACACACACACACACACACACACACACACACAGACAGACAGTCACATGAATCATTATCTGAGACGGCAGGGATATAATCCATCATGTCTTCAGGTCGGGTTTTCCTACAAGAATAGGATAGGTGTTTCTCGCCAGATTCTTCAGATCAGCAACAGTGCAATATGATACTGTCTATGATTCATAGACGGTATACACATAGGATATTGTCCACCAGCCTGCCCCATAGGGACGATGGCCATTGCGGTCACTGTCCCAAAGGGACCGGGTTGGTTCTGCTATCTCTATATACAAACCGTTAGCACACACTTTAATAGGGAGTACTCCTTGGAATCCTTGCTGTCTGGGGATTTTGCAAAAGCAGCTAATTAAAAGGCATGTAAGGAGCATTTCCTTGTTTGTGTGGGGAATTAAGGCCAGTGTCATTAAAAACGTTGTTTTGGTTTGAATGTACACTTTTTTTTGTGGACAGTTGAGCCAGGGAGGAAATTGGGGGTGCTATAACATAATCGACGAGTGTGCCTTTAACTGTACCTTCTCGCTGGACTTAGAATCTGTAATAGAATATCTGTAATAGTCTGTAATAGCATCTAAAATTAATGGACTGGCCTCCTCATACAGCAGTCATTAGGCGTACTGTTAAAGTGCCATTAGCAGAGCGATGACTCATGACAGGGTGGGTCACTAGACGGTTGTTGACAGTACATGGACAACAAGCTCAGAAAGGCTTCGTTAATTGAGACCATCTCCGATTCCGTCCCTCTCCAAACTGACACGGCAGCGTGATAAATATTGTTTGGAGCCGGCTAAGTGCTGGCCAAGCGGCGACTTGCTCTCTCAATGGATTGTTATGTATATTTCATTTTTCGTGTTTGTCTTGCTCACGTCTCTTGCTTCTGCAGTTTGTGTGCCGTAGCTGCGGGGCGTCCTCCGACCCCCTGCCGTTTACAGAGCTGGTGCATTACGTCTCCACCACTGCCCTCTGGTAAGCCCCCTTCCCAGCCCTCCATTTGTATCGGTTCCTGTCCTCTCTTGTGGAACATTTGTCTTAATTTGTTCTCCCGGTTCTCGTCCTCCATCTCTGTGGCTGTTTCTATTTTCTTGGACCTCCGCTAGACAGTGTGTCCCTCTAAATCGTGTCCTCCTCAGCCAACAGGTGCACCAGCGGCGGGATGAGTCATTTGGGGAGCTGCTGCAAGCGGCCAGCACCATCGGGGACTTCCGGAACTGTCCGGTAAGGGGCCTGCGGGCAGAAACGCAGAGCTCTGTTAAGAAAGGCCATGCATCGCTATCACTCTCTCACAAAGTGGGATAAACACTGCATAGAGAGAAATGGTAAACCAATAACACACTAGAACAGAAGCACCGTTTTCCCCGTTTGGTTATTTTTCAAGCTACTTTCGAAAAAGTGTAGCCTTATTCAGTGCAGCCTTATTCAGTGTTTGACAGTTGTTGACAATGTTGACAGGACATTAAGGCATTGATGGACAGTAGTTCAGTATTTTGTCGGGATCACATTGAGATTCTGCTGTCTGCTTCTAATGGGTCCCCCTGCTTCCCTTCTCTCTCCAGAGTAACTGTGGCCAGAGAATAAAGATCCGACGGGTCCTCATGAACTCCCCCGAGATTGTCACCATCGGCTTTGTCTGGGACTCGGACCAGTCCGACCTCATCGAGGACGTGATCCGCTCACTGGGACCTCATCTCAATCTGTCCGGGGTAAGACGCTACTAGCCGGATCAACCTATAGGTCCCTTTCTCCCCGCTATGCCTGAAAAGCGTTTACTGTATCATCTGTTCAGGTCGGGTGCTTGTTGCAAAAGTAGTAATTGTAATACAACATTTGTGAAGTCAGAAATATAAACCTCCCTTTTTCAAAGAAAGGAAATAAGACGAAAAAAATCTCCTGGTTTGGTCGAGCTTCAGAAAGGCAACCCCCATGCGTGGTTTGTGAATATGGCCCTCTATACGACTGGATAGGACGGTTCTGTTTATTCTAAAGTAGTGGGGGCATATGTGAGGAATAAAGCAGAGGTTTATTCCTCTGTATGTACAGGCCAGAGCATAAGCAGCCAATACCCAGTGCCCAGTTGGCCCGCGCCACTAATCAAAAAGCTCCCGCTGGCCAGGGTCAGCCTGTGATAAACACACAGGCAGACAGACAGTCTGTCCTACTGAACATGAGGCTTGAATAGGAGCAATGGGCATAAATGTTTGGCTGTGTTGTGTGTTGTGCTGTGTTATGAAAATGTGTTTTTCTCCTAAATTCACACGTAGTTCAGCTCAAGCACCGCATGTGCTTTAAAATTATGTATTTGCATTTAGTTTGAACTTATTATTCTTTTCCTGAACATAGTAATTCCTAGATATTTTTATTACCATTATATCATTTGAATACTACAAAGGCCATTGGATTATCTGAGTAAACAATTATTTCGGGCATTACTTATTAGTTCACATCAGTTCACCGTTCACAGCGAGTAGAAAAATAAATCAATCTCTCCTGGTCAAATCAGGGCATACTCTCCAACGCGAGACACATTACATAAGTTCTCCACATTAGCAGACAGACCTATTTGAGCCCCATGCCCCGTTTCGAAAAGCATTTCACCAGAAGGACCAGCCTCACAAAGGCCTGGATTCACTGGGGAGCATTACATGTGACTTTCCTGGGTGTCAAAGGGCTTCGCCCCCCACCCCACCCCACCACGCCCGGGTGTGGAATCCATTGTCTTGAGGAGAGGGAGGGAAAAAAAACAGCTATGCAGGAATGGCAGGCAGGAGAAACCACTGGCTATTTGAGAAGGCAGACTCTCATCCAGAAGGACTTAAAGATGGAAACTAAATAAGAATAAGCCAAAATGTGAATGTACAACACATTATAGGTAACCAATTAGAGGATAAAGGTTGCGTGGAGTGTGGAATAAGTTCAGATCACTTACATTTGTTCTGTTAATAACTGTGGTTGACGTCTGACGTCTCTATTTTCTGGTCATAAGGCTTGGTTCACTTTTATGTATTCAACTCCCATTACGTTTCCATTAGTTCCTCTGAGGTCACAGCAGTCTGTCACTGGTTTTCTGACATATTATTTGACATCGTTTTCCAAATATGAAGCAGCACGGTTTGGGACCACATACCTCGTCAATTTAAAAACAAAATAAAAATGAAGGCAGTTCATTTTCTCAGCCTAGTCTACACACCCATGGAGTAACTTATTACACTAGCTATGAAATTCACTCACTGGCCGGCAGTGTTAATGCCCACAAAGTAATTTGTGTGTGTGTGTGTTTGTACCAACATGCATGCAGCTCTTCTACAGGGTGACGGACGAGCACGCCAAAAAGGTCGAGCTGCTTCTGGTCGGGATGATCTGCTATTCCAGCCGCCACTACTGTGCCTTCACCTTCCACACCAAGTCCTCTAAATGGGTCTTCTTCGACGACGCCACTGTGAAAGAGGTCAGAAAACGCTCACACATTAACGTGAAAAACCTGCGTTGCGCCGTAGAAGCTTTCCGGCACGCGCTGCGGAGCTTTAGATCGGTTTCACCTTCAATTTGAAAGGTCCAATAAGCACTTTCCCTTGGAAAAAGGTGGTTTTAAGACTTCCCCTTGACACCTGCTATTGAACATGCAGTTACTCATTCTGTAATTACGAAACGATTTCAATCTTCTGGGTATACAATCTGCCATGGGTATACAAGGCCTTTTTTGGTCTAAAACTTAGCTTAGTTCACCTAAAATAAATGTAATTGTGCGTGCTGTCCATACACCAGCATAAAACACAACAAAACGAGATGCACGCAAGTATTTTTTTATTTATAATAGTTATATTTTTTTTTTAGCTTTGCAGTGTTGCTGCTCTAAGCAGCATCCACAACCTGCAACGCTATGCAGCAAGCGGGTAAAACACGCCTGTGTCGATAAAAGGCTGCGCTGCTAACCAAGCGACAGCCGAGAGTGGCGGCATTCTTCTCTTATCTCCACCACCACACTCTTTATCGCCCAATAAGAGCCTCATCGATCATCCTTCATCGAGTCAACACAGGACTGAAGAGTCAGCTAACTGCTCTCTCTCTCTCTCTCTCTTTTTTCCTCTCACTGCGGTTCTGTGGCCAATGCACAGTGTGCTAATGTTTTAATGGTTTGTCGCTTTGACGGGAGTTGTGTTGCCGTTCTCTTTGAATTGTTTTGAGGTTGTGACTAAACTGTAGCTGGTTGTTTGTTTAGGGACGGGGTTTACTTGCTGTGGTGTGTGGGGGGGAATCAGAACTAGGTTGTGATCTGCGTTTGGTTGTAGTCATTTTGTACCTTTTTTTTTTTTTTACATAAACCTTTATTTTATATTGGACAATGTTTCCCTTTTATAGATTGATTGATTGTAGAAGAAGGAGAAGTGTATAAATTACATGTGTATCACTTACATATCCTGTGAAACCAATTCTTGAACTTTTTTAGTATTATTTGTAATGAAAGTTAATGTTTTTTTAATTAAACTTAATGCTCCTTTATTACGTGTGTGTGTGTGTGTGTGTGTGTGTGTGTGTGTGTGTGTGTGTGTGTGTGTGTGTGTGTGTGTGTGTGTGT
>JAOEHI010009035.1:0-34080 GCA_025447815.1 Percopsis transmontana | reverse complement strand
GTGTGTGTGTGTGTGTGTGTGTGTGTGTGTGTGTGTGTGTGTGTGTGTGTGTGTGTGTGTGTGTGTGTGTGTATAGGGTGTAGGAGAGAGGCTGGAGATGAGGGCAACATGAAGGTGAACGTATCTCCCAGTAGGTGTGCTAGAACCCCCCCCCCCACCCCACCCCTTCACCTGATTATGGTCCAGGACCCCCATTTATCAAAGTTGTGCCGAGAATGTTCTAGGTTCTTTCATATGAAGAAAAATGTTTATGTCACACGAGTGCTACAACTGCAACTCTAAGGGTTACTATGACTCAGTCAGAAAAAGCCAAGGCAGATGTACAGCAAGGAATGAGCACCCACTTGACATTGATGTGTTATAGTCTCTATTTTCAGTGTCAGGGGCAAAGAGCCAATAAAACAGGCTTTCAAAAACATTCCTCAAATTAGGCAGCTGTCTTTTTTGGCTAGAACCTATGTTTTTTGAAAATGTACAAAAATACAATATTTGCCTATTTTTCAGTCAAGATTTGTTTTCTTACTAGTATATATCACAAGGAACCTCTCAGTATTGACTTTAATACTGTAAATATTCCTGAATGTTCTACTCCAATAAAAATAAAAATTAAGAAAAATGTATCTAAAATATTCAAATATTGTTTTCCATCCATTCTATGAATACACAAAAAGACTCATATCATTATCAATATTATCCTTTTCCACTATCACTTTACTTATAAACATATAAAGTTATTTTTGAGAGGATCTAACTTCAAAAGCCACAACATTCACTGCTGTCTTGCTGCTGTTAGAGAGCAGGATAGTCTAGTGGTCTAGGTGTTGCACTCTCAGCCAGAAGGTTGTGGGTTCAAGCACCATAGTTGCCCTACCTGTAAGCATCCTTAAGCAAGATGCCTAACTGCACTTTCCTATATTCTCCATACATGAGGTTACTTATTAGATGCTTTATCTAAAGCGTTCTCTAAGGAAAATTCTCCCCTCCTTGGCCACTTCAGATCTTGGTGTGCTTCTGACAGCTGTCATGCCATTAATCAAATCATTGCACTGACAGAAGCAATGTTAGATATAGTGTGGGAGTGCATAGATCTGGGGCCTGGTTTATAAAACTCCACATACGTAGTCACAAGTAACCTTACGGATGCCAAAAAATATTAATAAAACCTTGCGTACGTACTGCTCCACGCAAAGTTAGCTTTATAAATCCCAATCAAACATTAAGTTGCCCTACGAGAACACGCTTCTTGTCACACCCTGTTAACACCCACATTTGTCTATAAATGGTCAATGAACGGCCCCAAATGAATGCTTAAATACCTACTTACGCCTGAGGAACACGTTCATTTCACATAGAGGATAAGAAATGTGACATCACAGCAGCAGTGAATGTTCCTCTCAGAAATAACTTTATAAGTAAAAGTTTGATCTGATATCAAAGAAAATTATCCAAAATAATCAGTAGAAAGTGACACGAACATAAACATTAGAAGACATTATTCTAATGTCTATGTTCACGAAAGCAGAATGTGGTGTACGCAGTCTTTTCTACGTAGACGCAGCATTTATTTATGGGGCCCCTGCATGTTCAGAGTTCTCCTCGTTAGGTGTGACTACCCTAGGGGAGTGCCTGATGCACAGAACTTGGGGAGGTGGGAATTTGCTTAGTGGAGAAGTGGGAAAGCCCTGCGCTTGCTTTTCTACCTCCGGGCTCTACGAGTTTGAACCGATGTCCAATGCGGCGCATACCAAGAGCGTTTATTTATACAAAATGTTCCCCCCTAAAAAATCACTTAAATTCTTTGAACACAGGATTACAAGAAAGACATGAAATTTGAAAAAGCTATTTCATTCTCGCTCTCGCTTTGGATAAAAGCCTCAGAAATTATGGATTCAAAGAACCGTTAGCAAATCCAATCATTTTAAGGGGCCAGAAATGCCACTTAACAAGTACAAATTGTTAAAACGTATAAGAAACCTAACAACACATGTGCGTGTGCAGGTTAGCGCGTCGCTCTTGACTGTCAATGGGGCTCATTGAGGATTGAGAGGCGGGGCCTACCAGGTCACACTGCAGAGCACTGAGGGAGAGACTGCCATGTTTAGCTACCCAGGCAAGCTGTCGCGTGCTGCCCAACAGATGGCTGCGTCATGGGGGGAGGGGGGCGCTGGGAATCCCAGAGGAAGACAGACAGACTGGCGGGCAGACAGACAGACGGACAGAGAGATGGACAAGCATCAAACATAACACAGAGAGGGGGAAACGCCATTGTCGTTCGATCAAACAAGGAAAAAAACTGTGTTTCCGGTGGTGAGAAATGTCCGTATTTAAATCGACCGTGTAATTTGTCTCAAGGTGAAGAGGTACAGATAATGTTTTAATCAGTACAATATATGACATTCTGTTTGCCTATAAACATCAATTGTTGCTGCCCACTCGGCACCTATTTCCTCCTAACCTAACTCCTCCCCCTGCAGTCCCTTCCCAAGCTGTCATCCAAGTGTTTTCCTGGGGAGTTTTTCCTTTGCCTGATGGGAGGATAAAGTACAGTGGGTGTTGTTTGTTTCTATGTGAAATGTGAGCCTGTGCAGTCCTTTGAGACTGTAATGTGATTAAGGGCTACATAAACAAACTTGGCTTGACTTAACACTGCGTCTTCTATGTATTTGACACAAATAAACATCAGTTTATCTTACAGCAGGAACACTAGGAACACTTCTATTGCTTTCATCTCAAATGGCAGAAAAGTACAAGTCACCCATGTTGACCTGCCAGCCATGTTGTTTTCCCTGGAATGAGCTATGGTTGATACGCTATAGCTTGGTCACATAGCGTATTGAAGGGCAGCATAACACATTACAGTAACGCGACTTCATGTGCGTGTGTGTGTGTGTGTGTGTGTGTTTTCGCAGCGAATAAGGCGGAGCCTCCATGCTGGCCTTGTGAGGAGGATTTCATCCACATGGACCACCACGACCTCTGCCACGGGCCTGCCCACTATTGAGCCTGGGCCCGTACGAAGGGACCGAAGTGCCAGCATCAAACCCTACCATGAAACCCTCACATGCAGGTAGTGACTGTTTATATTAGTATTCCACTAGTATGTGGGAGTCAACTTTCCAATCTAGAACACATGTTAATATTTCAACTGGGGCATGTCAGTATAGATGTGCTTTGTTTACATATGCACTCACATGAATGGTAATATAGACATTAATCATATTAAAATAGGCTTAATATCAATAGTGGAATATGCATGTAAGTGTTGTAAGTGCAGCACACAGATTTCCCATGATCCTCCCTGCCTCTGATTCATCTTTTCTCCCTTTCCCTTTCCCGTTCCCTGCACTCCTCCTCCTTACTCCATTTTTGTTTCTGATTAGCGTTCTCCTCATAGTTTTCTGCTCTTCCCCTCCTTTATGACGTTGATAAAAGCATTGCCTGCAGCGCTGACACTCGAGTGACGCGGGATCAACGCAAGGAGGACTGTGCAGTGGTTACGATTTAATGATTAAGAGGCCCTGAAGAAGGCACTTCTTCAGTAAGGTGGCTGTGTGCATATTGAATACATCAGCCTGAATGAACAGTAGGGGCCCAGGAGAAGTTAGGAAATGGGCCGAGGCTACAGTTGCGAGCCAGAATGGCATTTTGCCTCATGGGCAGCAGAATTAACCTAAATAACCAAGAAACCAGATGAGCGGAGAATTAGTGGCGAGGGCACTGCAGTTGCTATTGTTCAGTGTTTGACCCCACTAGCTTTTCCTTGTGTGTAGATTCGCAGAGCAAAGGTTAAATGTACATTGTTGGAGAAGGATGCATTGTATGTGTGAGTGCCTACGTCTGTATGTACACGTTTTCAAACATTTGTCAATGAAGAGAAGCAATGGATCACAACATATCGCATGACTTCAAGTGTTTTCTCAGGTCTTTTTCAGGATATTGACTTAGTAAATCATATTAATCTAAGATAAACTAAGAATAAACACAAGCTCCTAATTTGTTGTTATTGTTATAATTACCCTCGTGAACTATTTCAGCATAATTTACAATGATCAGAGGAAAGTTTGAATTTGTGTGCAATAACTCTGTGATAATTGCGGCGTGTAGTGTATCTCAAAATAGCTTATGGAAAAAATATATATATAGTTTTGTTAGGGTTTTTTCGAATTTCAAAGAAGCAGGCTTAGGAGAACAAGTTGTACGATTTCAGCAGTGTGTGTGTGCCGTTTACAAGATGAGTTACCATGCTTAGTTGGTGTTCTGAAGTCGTGCGCGCACGGGCATCACAAGATAGCAGGCGGTCTTCGTCCCTAAAATATTAACGATGCCTCAACAGAAAAACTCCCCTTCATGTTTCTCACAGGGCCTCTGTTTCTCCCCCGTCAATTTGGTGACATGGACAAGGAAGCCCTCTCTGGAGGCTAATGCTTCCCTGTAAATAAAGACCCTCCCTAGCATCACAAAACGGGCAGAGAATCCTGCGGTGTGTCTAGCTAGGACAGACATGTTGGATGCACATGTGTGTGTGTGTTGGGGGGAGGGTGACCAAAAAGATGTACGGTCTATCTCGATATTTTATAAATATTTTAATGATATTGATAATTTAACAATACTATACCAAACATAGGGCATGCATGTGTTTCAATGGCTCTTCTGTCAATAAAGTTATACATTAGTAGTTACATTTAGAAGTTAGTAGATGAGTGGTATTCAGTTGTTAAAAGTTATGTTAAAGTGGGTGAAAGTGCCTGGAAAACACATACACGAAAACACACATGTATGTGCTTTCCAGGCACTTTATCTACCCTATGCATGACATATCTGCTAGGAAAGTGCACCCCTATACACCCATGGCATTCAGTGCACTGCAGGCAATCTGTCAGTCATGTGGCTGGGGCACTTTTACTCCCCGTTTTGTTTAAAGGTACTCTCAGTCAGCTAGTACGCTCCTGGTTAAGCTTTAAGCTACATCAAAGCTTTGACTATAGCACAAGTTTTTGAAATTCTAGAATCCTTGTCAGTCACTGGAATATCCCATGGAATGTCAGGTCGAACACTCACTGAATAGGATCATGGCAGGCTTCAGCTCAACCCTACTTTGTTGTGATAGGTGCTGTGAGTGATTTCCCGTGGGCAGGTTTGTTTGGAAACATGCTTCTTCCTGAGGGCTGTAGAGGTCCAGGTCACGGTGGTTTGTTTGGCTCTGTTTGCACTGTGACAGTATAATCCTTACAAACCCCATCAGTGTAAGCACATGGAGCAGCTTTTGTACACAACGATCGGCCGCACATACCCGCAGCCCGGCACAGGGCAGAAGCAGCACCCAACCATGGCCACGTGCTGTGGGGAGAAGATAAACAAACACCTGGGCCTGCCCCCTGTCATGAGAACCCCTGCAATTCAGATGAACACACACGCATACACACACGCGCTCACACACACGCATACACACACGCGCTCACACACACAATGCCACAGTCTTCTATGCTGGCAGCGGAGCTAGCTGGGAATGCTGCAGAGCTTCTGGGCTGAGTGGGTTTTTCTATATAGTAATATAGTAATTTTCTATATAGTAATATATTTATAGTACAATTCAGGTGTTCAGTTCTAATCTTATCATTCAAACATTGTTGTTTGTGTTTGTGGATTCTCATTGTGTTTCTCACACTTTAACCTTTATTTATCTTTTTTTTAGATGTGTAGCACTAGCTATTCAATTTTGTGTTGAAGTTGTTCTTGGTCTGGGACTGGTTGAACGTGAAGCTTCCAGGTCAATTTTTCTGCAGGCAGTTCCTATTTTATAACAATTTCCTTGCTCCGTAGCTCATGATTTCACCTATTACTTACATTTTAATTACGTGTCTATGCGTTTATGAAGCTGTTTGGTGAATATACCTGTTATTAATCGCCAAAATGATAATGTCTGGCCGCGACAAATAGGACACGTGAGGTAAACCTACTCCCGTAAAAACAACTACTCGGAACACCTCTGAAACCCTACGTACCCGATGCCCGATGTCTGTTCATTTATGGCTATTTTGCCAGAATACAATTAATGAGGCAATATATGACTGAAGCACCTAAGTTTTTATGTTTACTCATTTATTCATTTTATTTTAGTTTTCCTTTCTTTGCCTTGTAATATAATGACGCTATATACGGATAACTTTAAGAGGCAGTAGATGGTGAAACGCTATGACACTAAATTTGCTACATGGCTTCACTTTAGAAGACATTTTATGTTCTGCCTGCTTTGGTTATAAGAAGATAGCTAAAGACCAGACTATGGGTTTTAGGCATTTGGCCCCGGTTAACACTTCGTTTGGGGAAGTGTCGGGGGGTGTGGGGTGGTTCTTGTTTTCAGTATGTTATGTCAATCAGTATGTTGACCTACTTTCTATTATTTTTCTAAAACATGCAATGACTTTGATCTAGAATGGTATATCAATGTTGTAACTATGGCTAGTTGTAATACTCAACTGGCGGATTCTCATTCCCTAGCTAGGTTTACTGACTGGAATGTGGGCGGCCTCAACCACCCTGTTAAGCCCATCAAAGTTCTCTCTTACTTACAGTATTTAAAAACTGATGTGGCCTTCATAACTGAGACTCACTTGCGCACTTCAGACTGTTAGGCGTTGAAGCATGGATGGGCGGCACAGATGTTTCATTCTCGATTTTGGTGCAGGGCAAGGAGAGCTGCTATTCTTGTTCACAAGTAGTTTCCTTTTATTGCTACTGATACTATATCAGTCAGTCATATCGGTCAGAGCTACTCAAGTCGGTCAGAGCTACTCAAGTCGGTCAGAGCTACTCAAGTGAATCGGTTCAGAAAGCCATAGCAGACTTAATGCAGTAAAATGTTAACAAGCAAGAGATATTTTAAATAATGACTCAGTACACGGCGTTCAAGGAATTGGTCGTTCACGACCGAAACACTTCTAATGTGACACCCGTCATCTGATACTAGGAGGTGACTTTAACTGTGTTCTTAACCCCTTCTTAGATAGCTCATCCACTAGATTAGCTCATACTATAGAAACGGCCGATTGCATAAGTACATTCTTGGAGACTTGTGCTCTGTCTGATACATGGCGTTTTCTATATCGTCTCAAGAGGGAGTATTCAATTTTGTTTACAAGTGTACATCACACTTCATATATTGATTATTTTTTTGTGGATAAATTGTTGCTCCCTTTTGTCAAATTGTGTGATTATGTAACAACGGGAGCCGCTGCCCCTCCCTGGCCCAGCTCGCCAGTGTATTAAGCCACCGGCTGTTGGCCATCCACACAACCAACGCACCCCAGCTGCGACTCACCTGTCTCCAATCCCCTCATCTGCCCTCTCCTGGTGGCTACAGTATATAAGCAGGGGGGGGTGGATGAGCTGAATTGTCGTGATTGTTGGTCTGATCGTGTTCAAGCAGCCACGCTGTCAGCTGTCGTGTCGCTGTAAACGTACCAATAAAGAACGCTTTGAGCGTGTTTTTTCGCTATCCTGCTACTCCATTTCTCCTTCGCGCTCTGCGCTTGCACTTTGTAGTCATTACAGATTACAATTGTATAGTGATCTCAGATAACTCTGCCCTGGCGCTTGATTTGGTCTTCTGTCATAGACCTGATGTGATCATTGGAGGTTTAACCCACTTCCCTTATCAGAAGAATCATTTATTTCGTTTATTAATAATTAAATAGACTTATTTCTAGAGACTAATGCAAGGCATGACACTTCTCCTTCTTTGCTCTGGGAAACATAGAAATCTTACCTAAGGGGCCAGATTATTTCCTTTAATGCTTCCCTTCATTAATTCCGTATCTCCAGATTATCAGAATTTTCAAATCTTATTTTGGATGTTGATGCAAACTGCCACTGTGTTTCTTGTCTGTATTTAAAACCAAAATTGAAATATAAATACCTTGTGCAAAGTTATTCCTGGTCTGACAGCATAAAAATGCATTTAGTATAGACTAATGTACAATGAAACATTTTCTAAGAAGTAACAGCATGTAGGAAGGGGTTAAGCAAAGAACACGACTTGTCATAGTCACATGTCAAATCTCCACAATCTTAATGAGGATATTAGCCTTCTCTATTATGCTGATTTACTTTTCCATCGTGTCAGCCTTTGGTGACGTACAGTGGTTTTTAGTACAAACACTCAGGCTTCAAAGCCTCAACAGCGGAGCTCTTTATCTGGCAGATCTGGTCAGAAGGCGATTGGACACCTTTGGTTCCCCCTGACCCCAGTCCCTGCGCTGTTATCTTCCTGACATCTGGGGCAGGAGCAGCTGGATTACTGGAAGGGAATAACAGCTGCTGTGTTTATCGTGGCACGAGGCACTATTCGCATGGGTGCCAAACCAATTGTAATCTGTCAGCCTTCTTGCAGGTTGAGGAGAGAAAAAAATGTCAGAGTAAACTGTAGCAGAGGCCGGTCACAGCCATTAGCATGCCACCAACAGATTTGCTAAATGGGGGGGTGGGGTGGCAATCCCTAAGAAACCATTGCAATGTATACTTTATGTTGGCCGATAATTACCTTAATTAAGGCTCATATTTCAGGATGCCAAGATGCTTTTTGCGTGAGTGTACGCAAGAGGCAGAATTTAAGGGGCCTGATTGTTATTTGACTGCTGCACAAGAGTTATATGATCTAAAATTGCTGTGTAAGGCACAAAGAAATGCAAGACCCATTACTTTTTCTTTTTTTTTTTTATCTAAATATTTTTGTAAAAGGCAGGACAATTTTCAGTGAATGTTCGTATAGTTAATCTAGCGGGATAGTGCGATAATGTATAATTTGACACTTGGCTGACAGCTCTTCAGAAAACAGTCTGCATTCCTAAAGCAATTCTATATTGACGTACCAATGTCAGTAGCTAGTCTTTTTATGCTGCATCAGCAGAACAGGAAGCACGTAAGCCAGTTCCTCAACTTTCATTAAAAGCAAACTGTTTAAGCCAACCACTGTTGCATGCCTGGACCTCCTAACAATAACGGACTAATGTACTATTTGCCTGCCAAACCATCTAAACTATTTTTTATTCCACACCTGCTAGACATTACACACAGTAGTCTGACCGGCCATGCAAACACAACAGAAGTCTCTTTGTTGAGGTGTTGGGGTCATTACGTAAGGCTCAGAAGTGCACAAGAGCCAACTTATCTAGAGAAGATAGACACACTACAGGCCTTTGTGCTCCCTGTGACACCATGCTCTAATGGCAGCCATTTCCTGCTCTGAGAAGGCAGGTTCTAGAACATTTGGGGAGAGGTATTTTAATTGGAACCACCTATTTTCTGACAGTGGCCTCGGTGGAGAACATGGGGAAACTGTTGAGAACAGCTGGGAGGCACCTTGTGGTGTCCTCAATGTAATGTCCCTTACAGGCTGGTCCAAAGTTCTTTCAGCCATTGACTTTAAGATTCCATTCAGCCTGAGGTCTTTGATTTATTTTCCACCTAGTAAAGAAAGTATTGATGTTGTATTTACATTTACATTTACATTTACATTTAAGCATTTGACAGACGCTTTTATCCAAAGCGACTTACAATTAGTAGCCTAAATTACTTCACCTATGAATTTGCACAACATTACTGGAAAGTGTATCATTCGCTCCTCAAAACAAATAATATTTACAATAATCTAAAGTTATCACTTTATTATTATGTATTTGTGGGTGTAGTGTAGATAGCTGTTGAAGAGTGCATCCTGACCTATCATTAGAGTTGGTGGGTTGTCAATCTCAGTCAGCCATTTTCTAATTCTTATTAGGAGTCTGAATCAGCACCAGTGTTTTTCTAATTTATTTTGCAGTCTTCTCAGTGCATTTTGTGTTAAAGTGTGCGTTCGTACATTTCTTTAAAGAGTGTGTTTCATAAGGCAGTTATGCAAAGTCTTTGTGGACAGCACAGTAGTGAATGGTATTAATACTAATTCTTTATAGACAACAAATGCTAGCACATGTGTGTTTATCTGAACATTTGTCTGGCAGACTGGAAGACTTTTCATTTCAGTATATGATGTTGGTCTTGGGTCTGTATTTGATCTGCATGGTTACATAGTGGTTTCAGCTATATGTTGTGCCAAAACTCCAATTGGCTGAATGCTCTTCAAAATAGGGTTAAGGAAGAGAGTTAGGCTGTGGGGGATGGGGGAGGGGGGGGCACACAGATCAGATGCCACATGGGAAGTGTGCGCGTGTTGAATAATTTGGTAAACCCCATCCCTCGGGCTTCACAGGCCTAATGTCATCTATAAACAACTCCTGTGATGTCTTGATACATCAGTGCCACCTCTTTATTCAATGCGACTGTCTATATTTAGTATACTTTCTGACAATGATTCATGGCTAGATGTTCGTGTGGTTTACACTTGATTTGCCTTCTCTATAGTTGTAAGCTTTATACATACATACATACGCAATTTTAGACATCTATTTAAACGTTGCTACATTGTGAAACATTGCCAACATATCTGTCAGGACTTGGAGATCTAGACAAGAGACTGTCATTTCTAAATAAAAGAAACGTCTGCTCCAAGACTGAATGTGTTATTGTGTTTTGCTATGTTTAATAGTTGAATAGCCATTCACGTGTTGCAGCTGTAAACACGACAACCTCACAACCAATCATCGCTGGGGTGTCACCATAACAGAATTGCGATGAAAGAATGAAATTAAAGAGTGGATTGTAAAATGCCTTCATATTGTCACTAACTTGTAGTTCATTTTGATGTTCACAGCTGCGGGAGGCCATACATCAAGCTGAGCCACGGGGAGGGCTCCATAGACAAGGGAGATAGGACACAGCAGTCAGGTATGTTGTCAGTGCTTTTAGTTCTACTCCCAACATATTATCTTGTAGCTTTTTAAAAGTTTGCTGCTAACATTAGCTGAGACGCTGACATCACTCATGTTGCTTCTTGTGGCTCCAGTGGTACAGTTCAAAATGTCATATCTTTAAAAAAAAATACACTTTTGAATACATTTGAGTCACTGTGCTAGAAATATGGAACATATTTTGAAGCAATGTCACACTTGTAGTAATATACATAAATTATTTTTTATTTGTGATTTTAATGGTAGTGTATTATATTTCATACTTTCATACTGTATTTTAATTTTATATTTTTTATATTTTACATTTAAAATTTTGTAGTATTTGGTAAACACATAATGAGATACATTTTCCCTACCACTAGTGGGAGGCATAGTTTGAGAACCACCTGAATAAAATGTTTTGATGGTCCATACATCTGCATGTAGCTTCCCACTGACTACTTTCCCAGCCTTGTAATGTAACCATCTTGGAGTGCACCGTAGGTAAGAATAGCTTTTGGTGCAGGATCCGGAGTCACGCTGTCTCTCTTTTGCTGACAGAAGACCAGGTCGTGGTGTCATCCGACTATGACAGCACCCATGAAGCAAACCACAGTGACAGCAGCGATGTAGCACATACAGAGGAAGACACGGAGGAAGGCAAAAGCTCCGCCCAGAGTGTCATTCTCCACCCACTAATACCTCCTGAGGTAAGGAAAGTGTTTTGCACCTGCCCCGGTGCCCTGATATAATATTAAATACAACCAGTAACATCAATACTTCAGACAAACACAATCCCCCTCCCCCGACTCACACAGTCTATGTATGGACTATTTTCCCATTGGTCACCTGTGTAGGACAAACCCATGCTTGCCCCTGAGCCACTGATAATGGAGAACCTAGAATCCCTAATGATTCAGATAAACAACTGGAACTTCCCCATCTTCAGCCTGGTGGAGAAAACCAATGGGAAATGTGGACGCATCCTCAGCCAGGTGGGACAACCAGGATGTGCGATCAGCACATCTTACAGGCTGGCTAGGCTGTCAATCACACTGCAGGGAGCATCTGATTGGTTATGTTTAGGTTTTGTGAAGTTGTGTTAAATATCTTAGCCATTGCATATTAACCATGTTATTTTTCTAAATTAATTTAAACATGCCTTAATTTTCAAAAACATTCCTTGAGTAATACAACAACTGAATCTAGTTGCTAAATGTAAATTAGTATGTATACTAATATACTTTCTGTATACCAGGTTGCTTATAGACTCTTTGAAGACACTGGCCTATTTGCCACCTTTAAGATCCCAGTCCAAGAATTCATGAACTACTTCCATGCCCTGGAGAATGGCTACAGAGACATACCATGTAAGGGTCGAGCTTCAACACCATTTGCACAATTTACAGAAAGCTCCTGACATTTTGTAATATCACTAGGCAAACACTAGAGGGAGACATTATTCTGTTTTCTTCCATTTTATGGCTGTGTAAGATGCACCCTTTAAGCTCATTTGAGTAAAAACAAAGTGGACCGACAGTGCCCCCTGGTGGGCAATATAATGAGCCATTCTAATGATCTGTCCTGTCTTGGTGCAGATCACAACAGGATCCATGCCACAGATGTGCTACATGCAGTCTGGTACCTCACCACACAGGCGGTCCCTGGCCTGCCCAGCCTTATTAATGACCACGGCTCTGCTAGTGACTCAGGTGTGTCCTTGTGTGCATATCACTGCATGGTGGTGGGCCGTACGCATATTTGTGTGTGCTGTTGCGTGTGTGCTGTTGGCTGTGTCCGTGCACCTGAAGAAACTAACAGGTATATGTGTCACACGAGTTCTTTAAAGCACGTCTGCCTGGGTTTATAGACCAGGGTTTCATAGCACATCAGCCACACATCTGAAGTCGTAAAACGCCACCTCGTCCAACGTGTAACCAGTGCAACGGCACGTACAGTATTTTCCATATGTAGGTCAAACCTTTTTCCTACGGATCTGTGCGCCCGCAGCACCCGAGCTTCACTGGGATCCACCTCGTTAGCGCTGGAGCCTCAGACCTGGGTGCACACATGTTCAGATCCCGCTCTCAGTATGCCTTATCCTATTTGGGCTATTGGCAATGGCATTTATGCACCAGACCCCCATTTGAAGTGTAGAACAGCATAAAATTGCAGGCAGATTAGAGTTCCCCCTCACCCATATTTCCATTTAATTTGTATTCCTTACCAGGGCCTTCCCTTTGATCCGCAAATAAGTGGATTTGAAGGGTTGAGTGTGTGTGTCTGTGTGTGTGTGTGTGAGAGAAAGAGAGTGTATATTCAACCGCTTTCTCTTTCCCCACCCCCCTACCTTCTGTTCAGACTCTGACAGTGGTATAACACACAGTCATATGGGCTTCTTGGTTTCTAAGACCTACACTGTGTTAGAGGACGGATATGGCTGTCTGTCGGGCCTCATACCTGCCCTGGAGCTCATGGCGCTTTACGTGGCCGCTGCCATGCACGACTATGACCACCCTGGGAGAACCAATGCGTTCCTGGTGGCTACCAGCGCCCCACAGGTAACCATGCCCTTTAGCTTACACTGGAACAAACCCTGCTCACCACAAAGTGGAGGAAGCACTCTGGAAACAATGGTAGAGACAGCACTAGTGTATATTAGTAATGGTTTTCAAATGAGCCACTATACTATAATATCGTTTATACTATATTTTATTTAGTTTGTTGACTGCATCTCTCTCACACCTTGTGTTGTTGTCTTCTTTGGCTTTATGTGTTTGTGTGTGTGCAGGCAGTCCTGTACAATGACCGCTCTGTTCTGGAGAACCACCACGCTGCCTCAGCCTGGAACCTCTTCATGTCCCGCTCGGAATTCAACTTCCTGGTCAACCTGGACCACGTGGAGTTCAAACGCTTTCGTTTCCTAGTCATTGAGGCCATCCTGGCCACTGACCTCAAGAAGCACTTTGATTTCCTGGCTGAGTTTAACGCCAAGGTAGTTCGTTATTTTATTAATTTTTTATCATTTTTTTTTTATTATAATATATATTTTTAAAACATTGTAATACAGTACAATATTTACATGTAATTGCCAGAATTAGGGGCAGGATAGTCTAGTGTCCTAACCCCTATCTGCTCATTGTAATAGCAGTGTGTAATTGTAAGTCGTTTGGAATAAAAGCGTCTGCTAAAAGACGGAGTTGGTATTCTCAAGCCCCGGTGAAATAAATAACATACCATTAGACCTCTTACTCAAATAAGTGTCTCAAGTGTACTGGATAGTACATTGGTGGGAAATAGCTCAGGGTATGTGATGCAGTTCATGTATCGAGAGAGGTCAAGAACGTTACTATATCTTGCTGGCATGGTTTTTGGAACCACAGTGAAAATAAGTTAGAAAGACAACATCAAAATCTCTGCTGAAAATCCCCAAAAAACACAGCTGCTTTTAAAAACACCGAGCGCAGATGTGTCTTGTGACCACAGGGGCTACCAATAATCCTTTTCAACTTTAAAAGTATTTAGTCTAAGTTTCGGTTTAGGTCAAGGTAGTCGAAAATATTATTGTCAGGATAAAATATTATTTTCAGAATATAAAGTCTTTGGTTACAAAATTCTTTTATTTATTGATATTTAGTTTTGGTGTTTAAGAGTGGAAGAGGTACTGAATATTTTCAAGCAATATCAACATTAGGTTCTAATGTCTAATATAGGAGGTGTAAAGTTTATATAAATATTGATAATTCATTCTTATTTCATTGGAAGCAGAGAGACTGAATAATGGATTGTCTGGTCTACTTTATAGACCAGACAATCCATTATTATGTTTCCTTGCTTCCTTTTTACAATCTAAAGTGAGAGGTGTTTTCTCAGACACACCACAAACATCCTAAGCTCAAATACAGAGGTTCACTGAGTGGAAAATATCCAGTGGCTTTCGAAGAACCGCTCCGGAACATTGCAAAGCCTGAAATATACTCTCAAGCTCTAGTCAAAACAATACAAAACCTCCTCCCTGCTGCTGTTCAGGAACTCATTTCAGTGTGGAATAATGTTGGCTTTGGATTGGAGTGTCTTGAGTTTTTCCATTGTGAGCATCAGAACTGGCGGCTTGGGTCTGCCAGCTAGCACAGAGATTACTGACCCAGCGCCAACATGAACAGCGCTGTTCCTTGCGGTAGTAGAGAGTGTTCCCTCACCTCTTGTCCTCCTCCTGGAATCCAATTAGCTTTCTGCAAAAAAAACATCAAAATTTGCACTTTATCTGCTGGGCCTCCTGGGTTATTAGGCTCGAACGATAAGACTCCCCAGTTTGTGGTCTGTCTTCTTTAGATCTGTAGATCTCATTAAGCCTACTATGAAATGCTGATTTAATTCAAACAGTATTCAGGACATCAACGCAAATATTAACTTCAAATGTCAGGATTCTTCTGCCAATTATAGCCTGTGGCAATTAAGATCACGATCAACACATAATACGCCTTATTCACTATACAATCAACATCCATCTTAAACATCAATCTTTTTCAAACTCCTCAGTTTGTTCCGCTCCGCATTTCACTGTGGAATGTCTCCATTCTGTCAATCAAATTGTGAGCAGGTGATTGAACCACCTTTAGAATAACACACATTTATTGGGCGATTTACACCGGCATGGATCACCTTCAACCAATCAGAACGAGACCCACGTGGGGACGATTTTCCGAACACAGGCACTCGATTGCTGATGGCTCTAACTTAACTACCCACCTGGACGCTGACTAGGTGACGGTTCTGTAGCGGTATTCCATTGAGAGTGCCTTGACTGATATATAAAGTGAAGGGCGGAGGCGGAGCTTGAAAAATCACTCCAAAGCTCTCAAATGTAAAAGCTAAATTGGTAGATTGATAAATCATCAACATGTCCCTACATACTAGAATAAAAGTGGCTTGTCTAGCAGCATTTCCATAATATTTCATAGGTCACAGACTGTGTCTGCCCAGATTTCTACCTATTGCTAAGATACAATAACATGTCTATTTGTTGATTTAGGTGGGCGATGATCCTTCAACCGGTATCGATTGGTCCAATGAGAATGACCGGTTGTTGGTTTGCCAGATGTGCATCAAACTGGCAGACATCAACGGCCCTCTAAAATGCAAGGACCTGCACCTCCAGTGGACAGAGGGCATTGTGAACGAGTTCTATGAACAGGTACATAAGCTTGGCAATCCTGCGCTTAAATGTGGACACATGCGTGTAAAAATAGCTACAGTTACCCCAACAACTTCCTCACTCATATAGACATCCTTATTCCGGCATGCAAGTGTACATGGTTTGTGGGATTTGTGCTGTCAATTAATTGTATGCCCTTGAAGATTTCTGTAAATATTCCAGTACAAAGCCAACAGGTGAATAGAGAGTTGCGTGAGTTATGGCTCCTTTGAGCCAAAAATTCTGTCCGCTCTGTTCTCTGTTGAAAAAAAAAGTCCACGCCTTCCATCCCATCCATATAAATGTCTGACCTCAAAGTTGAAGGATTTCTCAACCTCTAATTAATTTTTCATTCAATCTCCCTGGCATATTGATAGTGATGGCAGTACTCTCCGAATTGTGATTACTCACGCTGAGATAAGTCGCTGAATGTCACCACAGCTGTCACCACCAAATGTCGACGCACGTGTGTGACCGGCCATGGGCTGATTGACCGATAATGCAAGTCTCTATTGTACAATGACACTATGTGATTACAGTGTTCTGATCCAGCTTAGATGTATGCATTCGCTCTCTGGATATATTTATTCATTTTTTGCTCTTGTTATTTTGTAGTTTTGTCTTGTAACACCAATAAATGTACTGTATATCCCTCGATCCAGAACCAAAGCAGCGAAAACATTGTTGAAGTGTTTTCAACTCCGAGACCGCCCGCCCTGTACTTCAATGCTGAGTGCCTCACACTTACCTCTACTTCTCCCCCTATATAGCGCTGGTAGACCCACATCATTCTCTACCCCTCCCTCTATAGTTGCCCATACTTTTGTGGACAGTTGTGTGTCGAGTAGTATGCTGGGGCAATTTGGGGGTCTGGGAGTGCTGTAACGCAATCAAGGACAGTAAAAGCGTTCCATGTGCATAAATATTACACAAGCAAACTTAGCCTTAATGACTTTGTTGCCTTGGCTCTGAGTGATTGCTCCCCTAAAGCTCATTCAGTGCCAGCTACAGTACTTGGAGCTACAAGCAGCCCGTTCCAGTGGGGCGAAGGCAAAGGCTCTTGAGTGACAATGGCTGGAGTGCTGCTGGGTGGAGCCGCTGCCCCTGATTACACTGCCTGAGAGTTAAACGACCTTGAACAACGCTGCAAAACCCATACATCTACTCCACGGTGGTAGACTGCATACACGCTTATTCTCTCAGGCACACACACATCCATAATGCTTCTATGTTGCCAAGCCTTGAGGGGTTGGAATGCAGAATAATAATACGTGAACAGGGATCAGATTGTAGTCACTGTAAATACCCACTGTGCTTTGGCCTGCTCCATACTGATCCAGGTTGTAAAAAGTTCCATAGTGACATAATGACAGCACAGTGTCTCCCTGTACACATCCTCAACATCACCCTATCTGATTAAATGGTAGTCATGGTGACGACTGAGAGTGTCACCTTCTCCCCTGCACTGCTGCACCTTTTTTTTTAACAAGTTGCATCTGTATTAATTTCAAAAGCAAGCCTGCTGTCGACCACAGTACCAAAGATACTTGTGATTGTCTACTAACTCAATTTCTCTATCGTTAAAGACTGTATGTATATGAACGGGTGGCAGTCTTCTAGAGTTTTTCATACCTTGCACTCGGGGAAAGAATCTTCACACCAAGACACGAAGCCATCCACAATGGGACCATGCCCAACCTCGCCTTCCCTCAGGAGACTCAGAATGAGTCATCTGCAAACCTAATGATATGCCTATCAGCGTGCCGGCTGCAACACGCTCTATAAAATATACAGGAGTGGGGAGCGTACACAACCCGGAGGAGAACCAGTAGATGAGAACAGTTTGTCAGAAAGGGTACCGGTAACTCTGACCCTCTGTGATCTGTCGGAGAGGAAGTCTACTATCCATCCTACTGTGTTTGAGTCCAATCGTTTTTTTTGCTAGTATGTATGGCTGAATAGTATTGAATAACCGGATAACCTGAAGCCTGGCACGAGTCTTTGGTTCCTCTAGCTGTTGACACAATAAATGGAATAACGTTGAATAGCATCATCCACCATATTGGGTCCACTTGAATCTGGATTTTTATTCCTAACAGGTTTTTCGAATGTTTTCATTACCAGGGATGTCAGTGCCACTGGTATGAAGTCAAGAAGATCCTTGGGAACAATAGTTGCATGTTTCTATATTCTAGGCAAAAGATCAAATAAAAAAATCAGCACAAATATTTAAAACCTTCCCGTCAGAGCCAGGACTCTTCCTGGCCTTTTGTCAGTTTAAATAACTTGGCAACGTTTCCGGAATGAAACTGTTTCTGGCTCTGCTGTTGTCGTTCTATGGACATCATTCATTTCTGAGGTAAAATCATAATTTACGAAACCTATTGAGTTCATTTGCCAGTGGCATATCAGAGCTAAAGCCACACAGGCTTATGGCCCTGCTGCTGCCCTGATCCTGACACCCAGTCATGGCTCTCCTTGCCTTCCAAGCATCCTGTACTGTAGGTTATTGCTGCTTAGCTGGGCCACAATTTTCCTTTTATAATTTAACTTGCCGTTTCTGATCTCTGACCTAAGTTCTTTTCGAGGTATCTTAAAGGCAGACTCATCGCCCTGATGGAAGGCAATATATATTTTTTGCACAATAACCCCTTTAGCGAATTAGAGCCAAGGATTATTGTTGAGAAATCTCATTAATTCACAAATCCGCCTGAGATCTCTCTGTGTGCTGATTGGTTCTCTGCTCCAGATTAGCCCCGCTCCGCTATACGGGAATCCCTGGCACGCTATATTATTGCAGGATGACGCTTGAGGCCAGTTGCCGTGGCAACCAGGATACCTTGCTGTGGTTTTGTCCATTTACATCCACTCTAGATGTCGTATGCTGCCACTCTTCAAACTCCGCCATGTCACCAGTCTGTAAACCTTTGTGTGACCAGGTACATTTAGATTTTGAGTGATAGATGGGAGTTCTAGGTTATAGGTCGCTGATCCTTTTGTGCCTGGCATTACCTTAGAAGTGTATGAATGGGATAGCACAAAATATGCACCTTACATCCCTGAAAGACATATCCATCTGAACCCCCTGCGAAGGAGGTCCGATATGCATTATGCCGCCTTTACAAAAGTAACTGTAACGCGATGAACTGGGCTGAGCACAGGTGTAGGTGGACAAGAACGAACACTGAGACAGGAACAAACAATAAACGCATACGGAGAAGCGATATAACATTGTTACATGACAAACAACAACCAACAGTAACCCCTAAACCAACCCAGGCGTATACACCCTCACAACACAATAGGTGCAATGAATGAATGTGAGTGATTGATGAATGGATGTGGTGCGTAGCTGGGGTGTGCTGGATGTACGGACCGCTGCAAGACCGGTGCTTAGTACTCTGGCGAGGTAGAACGGGGAGGAGGTGCACCGCCCCTGGGTGCAACTCCTGACGTCACATACAGTATACCCACTGTTTTTAAGTATGATTAAATGCAATACACATACACATACCGCACATGTGTGTATATATATCGATCCATCCATCCAATAAATTCACGCTGGCTGATCTAAAAAGTGTCAGGATATGTTAGCAATGCTGCAAACAGTGTTAATAATGTCACAAATACTTTTCAGTGGTTTTTTACCAAGTTTCTATGATTCTGTTTTATAATTTTCTTGGCCAGTGTTTGCGCGCGCGGCCATTTTGTGCCGCGATGCGCATGTTTGCATTTGCATACATGGCGGGCTGCGAGCTAAGAACCAACGAAATTAAAAAAATACTGTTATAAGTCAAAACAAATTGGTTATTTGGACATTTGTTAAGCAGGTACGAACGAGTAACAATGCAATCAATGCCCTCTCTAGGGGGACGAAGAGGCCAGCCTGGGCCTTCCTATCAGCCCGTTCATGGACCGCTCGGCACCACAGCTCGCCAAACTCCAGGAGTCCTTCATCACACACATTGTGGGGCCGCTGTGCAACTCCTACGACTCGGCCGCCCTCATGCCTGGACGCTGGGTGGAGCTCGACCTAGACATGGAAGAGACAGGAACAGCGGAGGATGAGGAAGAGGACACAGCGGAAGAAGATGCGTCCTCCAGCTCAGAGGCATCACGTAAGGACATACTGTTTATGTGTGATTACCTCGATAAAGGACACAGCAGTAGGTGATGTATGATGCCGTTGTGTCTCATGAGCAGACAATAATGAAAAGTCTGTAGATTAGCCGTTTCTCCTCCTGTGTGTTTCCAGAGAAAGCATCTAACAAGAAGAGGAGGAACGTGTTCTGCCAGATCAGCCAGCACCTTCTGGAGAACCACGAGATGTGGAAAAAGGTGATCGCAGAGGAGGCCTCGAAACAGGGCCAAGGGGCGGAGTCTGGCCGCCTCAACAATGTAGCTGAGCCAATCCAGGCTATTCACGAAGAAGAGGAGCCCGGCAGCAGGGAGGAGCTGGTGGAGGGGGAGGAGCCAGAGGAGGTGGAGGAGGAGGAAACAGCGTGGCCCCTCCCTCCACAGGAAGACTCTGAACCTGCAGACGAACTTGAGCAGGAGGAGTTGGGGTGAAATGGCTCATGGGATATATATCTTAACTAGAACGAGAAGAAGTTGTTTTGTTTTTTATTTTATTTTTTGTACCTATCAACAGACTTCTGTTTTATTTGCCAGCACATCACTTAGACACAACACTGTAGAATTATGGGAAACGTGTGCCTATAAAGAAGAAGAAAAAAACAGGGTGGGTGAAACTGTGTTTTACATATTTTATCTGAGAATCTGGTTTTAACAGAACTTTTGAGGAGCTTTCCATATTGCAATACGGGATCACTGAAGTAATTTGGGATTCAGACTCTTTTGCTATAATCTAAAGAGGAGAGGAAGACTGCTTGCCCAGACCCAACCTGCCGTATTAGCACAAGACTGCAGAGATTTGCTGCAACTTTATACTTAAGAATTATTTTCTGAATGCTATTATATATAAACACTACACTAACCTGTACTTGTATTGAAATTTTAAGGTACATTTGAGGTCTGATACAGGCCTCGATGAGGTTTCCTTTTTCTATGTATGGATAGGGAAAGGGGAGGGAATCAAAGAGACACATCTGGTGATTCTTATCTTAAAACCTTTGTTAAACCCTCAACTTTATAGATTCCTTATATATATCCAGGTTTTTTTCCAACCTCTATTGATTTTTTTCTCAAACATAATCCTAACATTAAACACTGCAAGAATTGGATTATTTTTGACTGAGGCAGTTTGAGAATACATACTACCAGTGACTTCAGCTAGCTTTGTAGAAGTATGTTGAGAAACAATAGAAGTAGATGGATGCTGGTTATATGAATAGGAGGAGTATTCCATCCCAAACGTCGGTGTGAAAACTAGGGAGAAAACTAATGAGCTAAGGAAGCTATAAGAGCTGAGGTTATAACAACAATTCATTATCACTTTAATACCCCTTCATTTCAGACATAATGAAATAGTCATCCATGATTGTTGAGCTGATGAAATATGCATTATATCACTTGGTTTTCAATTATGATGCAATTCAATTTTATGTATTTATTTTTTTCATTTGTTGCCAAATTAGGGATTTGTGTGTGTGTGTGTGTGTGTATGTGTGTTTGTGTGTGTGTGTGTGATGCTGGTTTGAGACGCTTCAGGTTAGCTTTCACCTGATCACATTACCCAGGGTCTGTGTCCAAATATTTGATTTTACAGTTATGTGGTCAACCAGAAGAAATATCTATTCCCAGGTTCAAGTCTTACAGCATTTTAGCATTGGCATGAGGAAAAGGGTAACCTAAGACAGCGAGAAATGTAACACACTTGCTTAGTATTTACCCCATAGAGAAAATTAGACATGTGCCAAACTATGAATCAGTAAAATTATCCAAAATGTTTCATATATTGTTTTTCAGAATGGCTATAATGGCATGTAGCACAGGGGGTTTCTGCCACACCTGAACAAGTTCACACCTGAACAAGCTTCTAAGTATTTACACTAACATATTGTGTATCCTCACTGGTCCTTAAAATGTGATTCGACACCTACATGGTAGGATTACACATATTTGACATGTCAAAGGTTAATTAAAGTACATTGAAATGGTAAGTAAGTGATAAAACATTGTTTTATCAATCGGGCGATTTTCACATCCTGTAGACTGAGGTTAACCTTAAACAAGGCTGCAGTGTAAGCTGCAGATGCCTACATACATAGATAATCTCTCTACCCTCCTCTCAATGCCTCTCAGGGGGAGCCCTCTCTGTGAGGATCATTTTATTATGAATGAGCTCAACAGTGGACGTCCCGTCCCTGGAAGTGCATGAGAGCGGTGTACTATGTTTATATCTGCCTCCATGAAACGTGACATTTTTACTTAGTTCTACAGTACGTCGGCTATGGAGGAAAGAAATCAAAATGACTGGAACCCCTAGGAAGCCACCCCGCTCCGCACCCCTTATTGTCACAGGAAAGTGCCTCTGAATGGCAATTAACATAGTCATAGCAGATAACAATAATACAAGGAAAATAACCAGAGGGCAAGAAAACAAAGAAAGGAGTCAAAAGGAGAAGCTAAGATTTCAGTGATAAACAGGCCCATGGTAGCGCTGCGGTGTTAATAATGCACTACAGCAGGGCACATGTTAATCTGATAGTTAGATATGCAGATAACACAGACTGTAGCAGGCAAAGAAAGGTGTGTTTGAATGGGTGTGATTACATTTTATAATTTATAGCAGAATTCTATAGAAACAGAATCTCTCGCTCGTCCCATCTTGCTAGCGTTGTAGCATTTGATTGCTATTTGCTATAATGATACATTGGTGGACTGAATTCCACGGATACTGGCACAGGAGGGGTTGTTGTGTCCCTAAAAGGAGAGATCCCCTTCTTTTTTGGTGTAATCTACTTCTTTCTGTGGGCCGCAGACCGATTATGTCATATTGTCCCTGCCGATTTCATATGTTGCCGCACAATGTCCCCCTGATGCGATGAATAGCGCAGCGCATCAATAATGGTTTGTTTAACTCTGACACTGTGTGTGTCTGAGGGGGTGGGAAGGAACATCGCTTATACACGGGTAATTGAAGATAATGGGTTGACCTAGTGATTAGAATGGCATTAGACACAGTCTAATCATCTCCTCCGGACCCATACGAAGCCAGAGCCTGTAGCCTACCCACCATCAGACCATGAGAGGTCAGTTGCCCCTTACCCATGCCTGATGAGCAACAAGAACTATTTGTGGTTCAGTGGAATTATTCATCTTTAGGAAAACATTGGGAGAAATCACAAAACTCCTTTTCATTTAGACTGTGGCTGTCTAGGCAGGGGATATGTCTTTTTCACAGATTACAATTTTTGTTTGCATGCGTGCGCGGTGTGTGTGTGTGTGCGTGTGTGTCTGTGTCTGTGTGCAACAAAATTCAGTGAAGAACTGGATTCTTCCAAGTACTCCCCTAAAGACATATAGAGTCTTTGCGGAGCTGCGGTGATTTTAGTGCAGGTTTGGGATGGCTCTGACTGCTGGGAGAATTGATGTCGTCTCTTGAAATCACACGAGGAAGGTTGAAGGCTGGAGCGATGCACAGTAATACTTTCCCTGTCATATGGCCTAGGCTAGATCCTAATTATTATTCACAGTGGGTCTTATGGCATGTTTCTGCTTGAGTTTTCCCTTTGATCTGCATGCTGCATAGCCAGCCTTTTGAAACTACCCATTGGCATCAGCTATGAAAAACCCCATTAAATGACTCTCTATATTGGTGGGATCGTCCCCATTGTAAATTGTAATTTGTTAGTGATCATGTTGTTTAGCAGTACATCAATTTTGTCCCCAGTCACACCTCGTTCCATGTTAAATCTAAGTAGGGTATACTTTGGTTTTTGCATTCTGTTCATTTTGGATGTTCTAAATGGATTTATTTGGTTGCCATCACGCATGTATTATAAGTTTATTCACGAGAACCAAACGAGCTTTACAGTTCTGTAAACAAAAAAAAAATGTGACTTGTATTTTTATATAATTAACACATGAATAAATGATTAATTGTTTTCTGCTCACTAGTACCTTGCACTTACCACATGTAGCAATACTTACATGAGGAAAATAGATCCAAATACACAGTATTTGTTGAAGTAAATGACTCATTTCCTTGCAGGTTGATGCTCCATTTTGTACAATATGTATTCTGTACAGTAAAGAAATATTAAAACTACAAAAACTCTTTGAGATATACATTATTTATTTTTACCATTTTGTAATTTAGACACTATACTGTAGCTACTATATTGCCAGACTTACTGGAAGTGCCTATTGGTATTATGTATCATATAGTGAATATATTTGAAGACCATTAGAATTTGTCACAAGCTGAACAATGTGGATGTTGTAATGTGAATACATTGAATTAAAAGACTTTACATTCTGTGGTCTACCTGTGTGTTTTTTTTTTAGGTTCATATGGTGTATAGAGCTGATTTATTTGAATCATAACATAGATTACAATGACAGTATTTAATGACGATACATTTTCTCCAGATAATTCTGACTGCCATGCTCACTCCAGTTCCAAGCCAAATCTAATCTGTGATACACTGCCGATTTGTCTCGATTAGGGAGGAGAACTGTACTGGAGAAGGCTGATCGCGTGTTTCATCTAGAAGGAAGATTATAGCTACACTCCTATCAAATAGTAGACATCTGCTCTCCACCCTGGGCACAACGGGCAGGGTATGAAAACATCTCCAGCCATATTCAGTGTGGTTCCGATCAGAAGGGGCTGACTGCAGTCATCGACAAGATGCCAGTGAAACGTTCTCTAAGTGATCACACCATAAGCTTTTTGTCTTTGAAGTCACTATTTCATGAGGTTATTTGACTTAAGGGTAGTGTTGGGCATAAAAAAATGAATACATTCACACACACAACAAACGAACACACAACGAACAAATCATTCTCCAGTTTTCTCGAGGTACAGTAGCTATACTCCTGAGACCAGCAATAGTCATGACTACTACTACACAGACACCGACAATGTTTGAGTTTCTTGCAATGTAAATGAAATTGGTCAGAAAAATAAATCTACAGTACTGTGCAAACGTTTTAGGCTGTAAAGTACGTAAGTAATAATTGCGTAATGTAAGAGTGCTTTCAAAAATAGACAAGATAATTGTTTATTTTTATCAATTAACAAAATGCAAAGTGAGTGAAAAGAAGAAAAATATATACTGTATCAAATCAAAATTTGCTGTGACCACCCTTTGCCTTCAAAGCAGCATCTATTGTTCTAGGTACTCTTGAACAAAGTCAGAGATTTTGTAGGCATATAGTCAGGTGTATGATTGAAAAATTATACCAAACAGGTGCTAATGATCATCATTTTAATATATACGTTGCAACACAATCATTAACTGAAACAGAAACTGCTGTGTAGGAGGAATAAAACTGGGCGAGGAACAATCAAACTCAGCTAACAAGGTGAGGTTGCTTAAGACAGTTTAATGTCAAAAGTCATACACCATGGCAAGACTGAGCACAGCAACAAGACACAAGGTTATATAGCATCAGCAAGGTCTCTCCCAGGGAGAAATTTCAAGGCCGACAGGGGTTTCCAGATGTGCTGTCCAAGCTCTTTTGAAGAAGCACAAAGAAACGGGCAACGTTGAGTAGCCTACCGTACGCAGTGGTCGGGCAAGGAAACAGTGCAGCAGATTAAAGACATCATGCTTACTTCCCTTCGCAATCGGAAGATGTCCAGCAGTGCCATCAGCTTAGTATTGTCAGAAAACAGCGGGACCCTGGTACACCTATCTACTGTCTGTAGAAGTGGTCTTCATGGAAGACTAGTAGCCAAAAAGCCATACCTCCGACGTGGAGACAAGGCTAAGTGAATCAACTATGCACAAAAACACAGGAACTGTGTGCAGAAAAATGGTTGCCGGTGCACAGAACTGATGGGTCAAAATTTTAAATGTTTGGCTGTAGCAGAAGGCAGTTTGGGCTGGAGAGCGGTACAAGAATGAGTGTCTGCAGGCAGCAGTGTAGCATGGTGGAAATTCCTTGGAAATATAGGGCTGCATTTCTTCAAATGGAGTTGGGGATTTGGCCAGAATGAATCTCCTCAATGCTGAGAAGTACAGGCAGATACTTATCCATAATGCAATACCATCAGGGAGGCATCTGATTGGCCCCAAATTTATTCTGCAGTATGACAACAACCCCAAACATACAGCCAAAGTTCTTAAGAACTACTGTATATTTAGCGTAAAGAACAACAAGGAGTCCTGGAGGTGATGGCATGGCCCCCAGAGAACCCTGATCGAGCCTGCCTGGGATTACGTGAAGAGAGAGAAGCAAGATTTTAGATTTGTCTGCTGTTCACTCACTTTGCATTTTGTTAATTGATAAAAATAAACTATTCATATTTTACATATTTTTGAAAGCATTCTTACTTTACACCATTATTTCACACCTGCCTAAAACTTTCGCACAGTACTATAAATGGAGGAATACCTAATGTAAGAAGTCTGTCCCTGGATCATACTGTTGTAGCTGTTGACATTGTTGAACAAACACGCTTTGACAAATAAACGCATGTCTCAATTAGAAGCCTGGTCTGGTGTATAGAACTTCTTTGGATGTATAGAGCTAGTTCTAAGCTGCTTAGATCGCACATACAAATATACTGTACATGTTTAAACTGTTGTCAATATGGAAATGCTACACTTCGTTATATTGGTTCGATCATTCAGTACCTTTTACGGAAACCATGAGCACCAAACTATAATTAATTTGGACATACAAGCATGGTAAACAGGAGAAAATGAAAAAATTGGTGACTCCCTACATCTGAAGCAATCCTAAAGCAGAATATGTTTCCATTCCTCGATTTATATTCCTTTAGTCCGTAAGGGTCACCCATTAAAATAATCAAAATGTTTTTTCATAAAAATGAAGTTGTAAATATTTTTCTGATTGTTCTAAGTAATATTCATACTGGTTAAAATAATCAATTTGATAGTATTTCCCATCTTTGCTGAGCAAGAGTTTTGGGCAAAATTAATTAATTAAAGGCCTGTCCCATATCGACGCCTGTCCCAAATATAGGCAAGGTCAGTTCAGTGATTGAAGAAAATAAAAGCCTGGGCTTCTATTTGAAGTTTTACGGTATACTATGTATATTATACATTTGCATTTGACCTACGTCGTGTAGCCATTTGTTCAAAAACACTCATTACTAGAAAAAATAAGTTTAAATTAAATGCAGGCTATTTCTCTGCAGTAGTGTTGTGTTGCTCGTGAACGTTTCGTTCTTTTTGAACAAATCTTTTACATGACCCGGAGTAATGAGTTGTCTCGGTGACCTATTAATTCATTTTCACGCATGCGCGAATGGTCTTGGACGCTTACATTCACTCGTCACATGGCAGCTGCATAGGCTCGGTCAGTACAGGAAACAGGAAACAGGAAACAGGAAACAGTACAGGAAATGATTAGTTCACGACTCATAACTATGGGTCTTCGGGTTTGAGTCTTTCGTTCATTTGTCACGTGACAGCTGTATCAGCTCAGCAACAAGGAGAGAGGGCTATGCACAGGAAACAGAAATGATTAGTTCATGACTCATAACTAGTCTTTGGGTTTGTGTCTTTCGGTCATTTTTCACGTGACAATTGTGTAGGCTGACACGTGAATGAAATGAATTCATGAAATGACTTAAAAGACCTGAGTCAGTAAAAAGATTCGATATTCCCACCACTGCTCTGCAGTGACAGCACCATCTATGTTGACTACTGTATGTAACGTGTACGGATTATCTTATTGGTTGAACATTACCAGATTGTATTATTTCCGTGTGGGCAGGCTTAAAATAGCGCCCAAACTAATCTTAGTATTAGTAAGCTTAGTAAACTGAAAGTATTGTTCAGTTTGGATGCATACCATGCATTTCATAAGCAGCAAATGTGCACGCATGTGTAGCATTTCTCTGAGTGCCATTAGTTAGGCAGAGCAAGGTGTCGAGGGGCTAAAATCAATGTTACACAGGATTCCAAAGCCGATTCGACAAATCATTTTTCCATTTCTCTTATTTGTCCTGTTCTGTGTCGTATCAAGACTGTCTCTCAACTCACAGTTACATATTCTACACAATATTTTAGATACACAGGGTATGCTGGCCATGGCTAGGCCCCTATAAAATGCATTTGTCAGTGTGCAACCAACAATTTATTTTATTCCCACCTAAGCAGATGCAGCGTGTGATAAGAAGTTCAATAGTTCAATTCAAGGTTGCAGCAGACTCTCTGTAGTTAAGGTGTAGTTAGCATACCATGGTGCAGTGGCCTACTGCAGCTGTCGACAAGCAAGTGCATTTCATCATGCGACCTGGGCAGTTTTGATCATGGAAGCCCTGCTCAACATATTACAACCCGATTAATAATATTCATAGACTGCGTAATGTTGCTTCTGGAGGAGGGCTCTGTTATGGGAAGGTGGGTTTGCGTGTTTGTCGTTTGTCGTCGCTCTTCAAGCGCATCACTTGCACACCGCTGTGCGCTCAAACGGCTGTCAGTATCCTCCGCGGTCACATGCGCACCTCATCAAGTGTTGAAGAGCCGCGTCAGAGAAGAGAATAAATTCTGTGTGTAATCTAATATATCATCATTCTGTCATTAGATAATTCTACTTAACATATCACGACCATAAGAGTTTTATTGACAAGATTTCTGAGGGACATCGTCAGGAAAGCGAAGACGATTCCATCGGTTTGTCCCGAGTCGAGTAAGTAGACTATAACCTTTAAATACACTTTCCCATTGACTCATTATTTTGTTTTGTTCTAAGTCAGACCAACATTTCACTGCTTTAATCCAATCTTGTCCGTTTTTGCACAGTTTGCTATGCACTTCATTGAGGTTCGTTGAAGTAGCTACCCCTATTGTCAACAAATAACTGAAAATATTATCGAACAAGAAAATTAACAAAATCCTAACACAAAGCTACTGTAACAGGCACACGGGTTCAATATGGGTGAGCCTCGTGAGGATTTTCAGAATCTCATGAAAACGCATCTTGTTTTTAATATTTATTGACTGATTAAACTAAGTGCATTTGGCCATGGATCACGTTAGATAACATGGTTGTTGCCATGTTACTGTCTGAAAACAAATAGAATAATCCCAGTTTGTTTGAATTTAGCATAAACTACTATCTTGTAAACAGCCTCCATTGCCTATTTGCTTAAAACACACAATGGCATACTGTACATTCTTTGAAATTGTTTCTTGTCCTGTGTAACCTATTTGTTTCTAATTGTCCCAACGCACTCAAAATAAATTAGCTAAGATTCTCTTCAAAGCACTCATTCAGACTGTGGAATAAGTTAACTGTCACTTAGTTCCTGTGTTTAAAAATATGAAAATTAAATCTCCCACAACAACAATGAGCCCCTAAATGGCATTCATATTAGTCGGGGCTCATTGTAGCCTACTTTCTATTTCTATTCTATTCTATTCTATTACATGTTATTTGTACACGCATACAAACATACAGCGAATAAATATACAAACAAAAACAAGCCATGACTTTGGGCAGCCCTGTACGGCTGCTGGCCTACAGGCCTACGGTACAAATCTGCTATGTCTTGCATGTACCTGAGATGCATAGGGTCATGCTCAATAAATACTATATTCCTCGCATCATAAATTGCTTCAGATCCATTTTACATATACTTCTAATTAGGACAGCAGCTGGGAATTTTGTGTTTAAGTTCTTGACCTAAGATGTTGTCTTACAGTTTTTTTTGTATCGTTTTGGTTCTATTTTAAGTATGTGACCAATTTTCAAAACTCTTTTGTACTGTACAAAACACAAAACTGGTCACACTTATTACATAGTATACACACACAGCGTACAGTATGTTCAAAACCTTAATTGTGCATTCCTTATGTTTTTTTATCTTTCAACACAACCACTGATACAAAATACAAGTTTTTTGTGAAATACCATGGAAACGTTGATTTAGTAACCCACACACAAAACAGTAATGCATGCTTAATTTAATAATTGAAACAACCAGTTAACCAAACAGCAAATAATGTTTTCATAATGCCCCTTACAGGTGTTGAATGGGCTGTAATATGCTGCAGTCGTGATTCTTAGTGGCTCACGCTTGTTTATTGTAACATCAGGGGCCCTTGTTCACCTCCTTGGCAGGGAACTCGTCCATCTCTTTAGCAGGGCCCCTGTGAAGCTCTTGGGCGGGGCCCAAGCCCACCTCTTTGTATTCTTTGATGGGACCCTGGGTCGCAAACTGCAGGATTTACACTGTATCCCTCTGCTCCACGTTGAAATGAAGTGCAAGTGTTCAGGCAACTCCTTTTTGTAGGGCTATCAATTGTAATATGACAGGTGAACACCACTGTATCGTGCTGTACACATGATCCCAGAATTTCTTGCGTCACAAGATCCACAAAATGGTCTATTGATAGCATGCTTATTGTATAATGCTTAAATACTGTAAATTCCATTACTGCATCTATTCTTTCATTATTAAAGACGTTGCTAAAGAGAACTTTCCTATTGTATGCATCTATATATATATATATATATATTTATATTTATATATTTATATATTTATATATACTCTGTATATATATATCTCAGTTCCTATGCTTCAGAAGCACTCTTGTCAGAACTGTGTAGGCGTGTACAGATTCCACTTGATTGACATCCCCGTGATCCTCAGTTAGTTTTATTGCACCTGTTAGGGCGAGACAGCTGACACCTTCTTTATGCAGTTAGCTGGCCTCATTGGGTCCTTAAATCGTGTAAAGACCATTTGCATTTACTGTGTGTCACTATTATTAGTGCCATTGTACTGCTTGTAAAGAAAATGGTATAAGGGTGGTAGGTTAACCACCATATCTTTCCCAAGCCCGCTCCCTGTCAGAGCAGGGATAACTTCCCAGCTTGGACTTTAATTATGTGATATTTGTTCTATATTAAGTGCCTCTACTTTAAATGACAGGGATATAATTCTCTGTCTGCTGTGTACCCTCACTTACACACAGTCCTGGTCCTGTAACACAAAGATAATTTCAACATAATATAACAGTTTAAACGTTTGTAAAATCCTTTCAGCAGGATTTGGTGAAACCCCCTGGCTGGCCAAGTTAGAAGGCGTCATGAGAAAAATGGACACGATACCCGAGAGGAGGTGGACACAGCCAGACAAGAGCCCCTCCTCCATGAAGCAAGCTGCTTGCTGCCCCAGGCTGAAGGTACAGTTTGTTATGGGGAATTGAGTTTGCCCAAGTGCTCATCAACTCTCATGATCATTTCCTGTAGTTGAACTGTGTGGACTCATGCTGTAGTGACCAGGTCACAGTCAAGATATACAACCGGAAGGGTTTCAAGTAAAACAGTTGTCATCTCCATTTCAACACCGACTGTGGAAAATAATTAGTAATAAATAATGAAAGATACTGATTGACAGTCTAGATACAGTACCTAATGTCTTCATTATAGGAAATGCTTGTCTTAAACAGCAACAACTACCTCTACAAATCAGCGACAACTACCTCTACAAATTCCAGTTTAAGGTCTGCAGCCTACTATCTCTCCATATAAAATTCAGATTTTCATTACATGGTACAAAGTTGATGTGCTGATATTATTGGCCAAAATTAGCCCATTCAGACTATATTGATGTATTAGTTAGTGCAATAATATAGTGTTGCGTCCACTGAAACATTTTTGATGTGCATTAGCATGGTTAAATGGTACATATGGCTAAGGGTTAAGTGGTTGTTTTAGGCCCTATGGGAGGGAATTTCCATTTGCATTAATTGGGACAATGCATTGTAGAATAGACATTCTCACGATGGTGGGAATGCACAAGAAGTGTTACAGCCTCAAGGGACAGGACTCTACACAGTCATTCATGTTCAAAGTCATCTGACTGGCCTAAAGGGCATACAAAGTGTTTCTCTTACAACTGGGATCACATGTGTGTGTCTGTGTATGTGTGTGTGTTTGGGAGCCTTCAGACGCGTATATTTACTGAATGCGTATGTCCACATGGCATGCGTGCATGCAAAAGATATGAAATACTAAGCTTGAGGGCGACTCTGACAGGATAACATAGTCTAGTGGAATAGGAGTTGGACCCCCAGCTGGAAGGTCGTGGATTCGAGCCCCAGAGTTGGCCTACCTGTAAGCATCCTTGAGGAAGATGCCTAACCCCTACCTGCTCCATGTAATCGCACCATGTATTTGTAAGTCGCTTTGGATAAAAGCATCTGCTAAATGACCTCATTGTAAGACCTTGCTAATTTTACAGCCGGGCCATTTATCATTATAGCAAGCCACTGGTGAAATGTCATGTTTACAACAGATATCTGTGCATGTGAGCAAGACTGTACATCCTATGGTGAGGTCATGTGACTGGCTGAAGTAGGCCTACTAATGATGACCATGCAAGGTGTTCAATGCAGCCCTTTGTGCCCTTTACGCTGCGAGAAAATTCCTTGGACAGAGTTTGTGTCCCAGCGAAAGTGGTCAGAAAGGAGGTTCTGTTCCTTTTTAATTGGATTAACCACCACAGTGTACAATAATTAAAAAGCTGCTTAGTGAGTTACTACAGCGTTCTGCGACAACTACCTCTACAAATTCTAGTCACGCTGTTTCATGTGTGTATTCCCCTTGTCTGTGTTAAGCCTACAATGAACACCTCAGTGTGGTGCTTTATGTTTTATGAATCGTTTATGTGGAGAAAGGGCTTTAGCTTGTTTACCTTTTGTATGTAGGCCCGAATTGCAATTTATTAAGTCATGCTCCAGGTTTCTATTTATAGTCCACATAAAATATAATATCTACTAATCATGATGATGCAGTTGCTGTTCCTGCAGTTTATATAAACAGCAACAACTTTAACAAAAGCTACAGCTATAACAACATTAAAGAACATAATTTGTAATGGAAGAATAAAAAAAGGGTTTTCACTGGTGATTATAGCTTTGTTTGTTTAATGTTAACAGATCTAACTAGGGAAGCAAACATTTAATGTTTTTTGCCCTCTATATGTATGCATGTGTGCTCAGGTACAGTATTTATGTTTGCAAAGAACACATCCGTGAATTGTAATACACACAGATTGTGTAAACTCAATAGAAGCGGTTGTTTAGTTATGTCCAGTTCCTGCCCAACATAGGTATAATTTCTAGATCAAATTTCTCACTAAAGTAGTTGATTTCTGCTGTACGTAGCTACAGAGTGGATGTTGGGTTGATACACGGTTGAGAAAACAATGCAGGTATCAGTGTGAGCTCTTTTTACTCCTTGTAACACAATACAACAATAGTGAGAAGTGTTGCAGTCCTTTAGAATACTATTTCATTGTAAGGGTATAATATGTAATCCATATAGGCAATGGAATTTGCGGGAAAAAAGCTCAAGATCACATTTTTATCCTTTTGGAAGGATGGTAAACAGAGTCATGAAGCTTGTGCCTTTCTGAAAGAAATTCTGTGAATTAGTGTTTTCTGTCAGTGTGAACCAGCTTTATAAAATATGGAAATAGGACGATGTGGATGCTAATTAAGTGTGTGACATTAGACAACATTACTCCCTGGTTCCACGTGTAGCACTTTTATTTTTGGGAAGTGGCTATAGGATGAAAACAATCACACTTTTTATCCCCATGCTGAAATGTGAATGATGCCATGCTGAATATTTGAATTTTGGCCAGACCTAGAAAATACATGTTACTCTATGCAGGGAGGCAGCAGTAGATTGGATTAAAAGGATTTCCTTTAAATTTAAAGGAAGAACTAAGAAATGACTGCATTCTACAGTATTGATATACAGTTAATTACTTATAATAGGCTACATTGTTCAGAATAGTGTAGGGCTATAGCGTGTACAAGCTTACGTATGTATGACCTTACTGAAACAGATTACAGTATAGCGTTGTAACAGCGGTGTGTAGAGAGCGAGAGTAAGCGCGAGCCCGAGGAACACAGACAGGCGGGATTGCCGATGAAAACG
>JAOEHI010009026.1:0-34083 GCA_025447815.1 Percopsis transmontana | reverse complement strand
CTGCTGTATAACGGTTTATCGGGAAACCTATAGTGTGGTTGCACTGACCTTGTGCATGCGTAGTAGCAGTATAAACTACCCAAGGTAACTGCCTGCGGGCGTTACCAAGATGGCTGCCGAGTAGCTAGACTTTCCTATAAAGGACTTTGACGGAAAGACAAACAAATGAATGAACAAATAAAGGAATGAAAGAAAGCTGTCAATCATTTCACACACACCCAGGTATTGCCTGCACGTGCCATGCTTATACACACATGGTTGACTTATACACACACACACACACACACACACATATGTGTATGTGTATGTTTGTGTGTCTAGGGCAAAGAAGCACCTGGAATTTGGGATTAAATGGCTAATCAGCTGTGCTTAGTTAGATAACTTTGTCTATAATATAGAATATATATAGGTCGTCGGTGTCGCTTTGGATGAAAGCGTCTGCTAAATGACCTAATGGTAGTTGTAATATAGAAATCAATTGAAATGGGCAATGTTTTCTCCCCTGGGCACCAACATAAATACAGAACCGATCCATGACGATTGTGAACTGCCATTGTAAAAAGACCACACCAATATCAACAAAGAATGTCAACTGAGGAACAAAGATGACTGTATCTGCTTTAAGGCACAATAGGCATTAAGATCAGCACATAAAGAATCATGTCCTATTGGCTCTCATCCCTAGATGTACTGATTTTTCTAACTTCACTTGTGGTGTGTGTTTATCATGTGGCAAATTTCAACTGTATTTTGTGATTTTTAAATAACTTACTGCAGCTTACTTACAACATTTAGTAAATGAGGCAAAGGTTTGGCAAATTCAACTGGCAAGCACACATCATGTTGTGTACTGTAGCTCACACCATGCAGGCACCCAGCATGTTGCGTCCCATCATTACACCCCACTGCCACAAAACTCCAACGCCAAAGACAAATGGGAGAGAATTCATCCTGGAGGACGGTTTCCAAAAAGGAATTCTGTTATACTGCGTTAGATCAACATAGAAAAGGAGATTGGTCTTATACACTTAACTCTGCCCTCTAAAGGAGGGCGGATTGAGACAGGAATTGATTCCACAGAAGAACTTTATTCCATGTTTCTATACATTGCTCTCCTCCTGAGAGGCAAAGTGAACCCTGACAACATAAGCATGCACTATCTCTCTCTTTCTCGTTATCTCATTTGGTCTTATACGTTAAGGTGAATTGGTATGGATCTATTTACAAGAGAAGGAAAGGGAATTCATGCTCCAACAACTTTGAATTTTATTCACTTCTTTAACACACAGACACAAACATAAATCTGGAGCATTTCATGGACTATTTTCACTTTGAAATTTGTCAGTGTCATGTCGAGCCTAAACAGATCAATAATGAAACTAATTGGAAAACAAGCCAACACACACACACCAATACACACACAGTTGTATTGGTGTGTGTGTATTTAAGTACAAGTATCGTGTCTAGGAGGTCGCTGGCGAGAACAAAAAAGGCTTAACTACAACAAACAGACATCACCTGGCCGGGTCCTGGGTTCGAGCCCTGAAACACCCAGCTGGTAAAACTTGAGCAAGATGTCTAACATACATAAACGTGGATAACCGCTATATGACCAAATTGTATTTTAGCCAACACCCATTTTTAAAAATCTGTATCATTTCCTAGCTAGTTTGACCATCAATGTTATCATCAGCATCGCAAATAATGCATTTCTTGTTTATTTATTCTTATAGGCTTTCTATTTAATTTTAACCATATCCTTTAGGGGGCGGTAGGTTAGGTACCTTAGAGGAGCAACACCGAAATGTATTGTTTTGTATTATTATTATTATGATATTATAATTATTCAGCTGAATAACAGCTGAATAATTACAAATTATACAAAAAATGTTTTGTGCAAACTAAAAAATACACAAACTGCCAAAAACCCCAAACAAACCACATCGTACCACATCTGTGCTTAGAAATAAGTGTTGCCAGAAATAATGGCTTGTTCTATGATCAATGTAACAGCTTAACCTTAATAGTGAGACTACATAAAGACAGATGGTTAGCAGGGTATTGTCGCCCTCAGGTTATAAATTGATGACACACAGGGAACAACAGCAATCCGCTGTTTTGCTGAATTTATTTTTGACACTTGCAGTGATGACAAGGAGATGTAACAGAGCTAATCATTAGGTTAAAATATAATCATAAACACACGCAAACTAACACAAAGGGCCCTATTTTAACGCACGGTCTAAAGCGCATTGGCTGTTGTGAGCTGCTGCGTGTCCCTGTGTGTGTAACAAGCAGAGTGTACGCGCGTTGTGTGATAATGCGCCCTCAAAATAACAGTGAAATACTGCATCATTGACTTCAGACAAGGTTTTTGTTGGTAATTCGCGCTATCGCTTCCCGCTGCCTCAAGATAGCAATGCGCCAACAATGCACCTGACCACACCTCAACAGGCACTCAGATCGGCACAATTGCATTTGCTAGTTAAACAATGTAGCCGCTGGACGGGAAAAAGACAACTGCGTCGGTCTAAAACTAGCGAAAACACTTGCGTCCCGCTGGGTGTAAAATAGGGCTCAAAATGTGAAAGGGGAAGCGGTTTATCCAAATTCAGACCTGTCACCAGTTCCAGATTACTGACCGGGCACACTGGGCAGGTGCCCCAGGGCCCTTGGTCCTCGAGGGGCCGAGATGCCAAGGGCCCCACAAAGGGCCATTGTACTGTATAGATGGACTGGCAGATTTCCCAAGCGGGGCCTGCCACCAGAAGACATGGCTGAGCCATATTCCTATTCCTAGGCAGCAAATGCCAAAAGGCACACTTTCTGGAGCAAAGAGAAAAAGTGACGTGCAAAAAGCAAAATACATTTTAGATATCATGTAATAAAAGTAAGAGGCTTAACTGAGCTTATGTACTGTATGCACAATCCATATCTGTCACTTTATAAACAGTATTAATCCTTTTATTATTAGGATTAATACAAATTAGAAGCATAGTTTAGCATTGTAAATTAAGCGCAAAATTAGCCATTGAGGGTGGATAAATACGACACGATTTCTGCAAATCTCTGAGAAACTTAAGCACTAACTAGTTATAATTAAATAAAAGTAATAAAAAAAGTATTACTTAATCATAGTGGCAAAAAACGTTTAGTTAATAATATCTCTGGGGTTGGATTTCTCACCTAAACTTGGAGTGGTATGGCTTGTTTTATGCTTTTATGTACAGTAAGGGCTTACAATATCACAGAGGTGTGAGTGAGTCCCAAGTCAGACTTGAGACTCAAGTCCTGAGTCTAAATGTACAATACTAAGTCATGCCTAAGAGTCAAGTCATTAGTGTCAGGTTCGAATTTGAACAAATAAGGGTCCAGTGGCAATTTAATGTCTGAAAATAAAGCAAACTTTTAATTTGGAATATTGTGTTAAATAGGATTGAAAAAGACTACAGTAGTTTCAACGTCAATAAATGTAACCAACACAAAAAAGACATTAAAATACACTGAAGTAAAATGTCGAGTTAGTGGACAAGTAAATTGACTTGAGTCACCACCTCTGTAAAACCGTAAATGCTTGTCAATGCATCTCATTTCCAAACATGAAAACATGAAATCTTGTGTTTTTATCCACCCTTGTGTGAAATAGTAACTAAAGGTATATGTTTCCAACCCTACGCACTGTCTGGGAGCCCTGATGCCTGTGAACTGGGGTTGGACCTAGAAGACACTGGAGAGAAGACAGAAAATGGGGAACAACATGAGATGAGGAGAGGGAATGAATGGACAATGTAGTCAATTCATTATTCTGAGATGAATGGTGTGTCTGTATGTGGGGGGAGGGGTTATGATTATTTTCCTACACGAGTAGGTTCTGCAAACATAACATAACTGTTTGAGTTCGCATTTCCTCGCATTTCCTTGCATTTCCTCCGTTACGTGCATTTGATTGGCGAGGCACAAAAACAATTGCTTTGCTATCACTAGTTAACATGCACTCATATTACACTGTTCAAAATTCAAAATCGATGTCAACATTCCAAAATTAAAAATATCAGTATTCCAAATGATTGTGAAAGACGAGCGTGCATGTCAACGTAGTAACTGAGTGCGTTTCCCGATTCACAATTTGACTCCTCCCTATTTAAACAAAACGCTTCAGTTCAATAAACGTAACACAATGTAAAAGTCATACTGAACACAACCCTGGTTTGAAAACAAACCAGAGCAGAATAGAAACATCCTTTTTTCATTGAGCATTGTTGTCTGAAAGTCCCCTTATGGTCGAAACCAGCTGTGGAGGTGTGGCTGTGGAGAGTTGGGTTTCAAAACATAAACAGAGCTGCGGAGGGAAATTTGGGAACTCTGGGGGGCACTACAAACACAAATGAGGAGTCTACCTTTAACATGACATCATCTGACTCACCGTTAAAACTGACGGCTCGGATGTGGCTCAGCAGCTCTTTGCCGTCGATGTTGTTGGCCATGCGCGGGCACAGGCCCAGGTAGCCGTAGCAGAGGTCGCGGTGCATGCGGTGCAGGGCGTGGGCCATGGCGTACACAGCGTCCATCACAAACTGCACCTTCCCTTCCTGCTCATAGCTGGAGTCACGACCCACCTTCTCTAGACCTGAGAGAGAGAGAGAGAGAGAGAGAGAGAGAGAGAGAGAGAGAGAGAGAGAGAGAGAGAGAGATTAGACTCCTTGTTTGTTCAAATATCTAGAAACTAGAGTGGTGGAAGCAGAGTTCTAGACTTGCAAAGTGAATGTTAAGAGACAACCTTTCTCCTCGCAGCTAAACAACCCATAATGGCATTTCCTTGATAAAAGCTAAGAAAGACCTCAGATCAGGAGAGAGATGTGTTCTACTCATTCTGACCCATGTCACATGTCTCAGCGATCACCACACTAGATTAGATATGGTCCTTTTTAATAGCCTGGTAGCGTTTCTTTCCCATTTTAATCACATTTTACCACTGCTTTGTTCACTTACTGAGCAAAGTGAGCTGCAATTATACAAATTTCAGTTTTGCAACTTTTAAAACCTAGTTAAGACTTTTAAATCAAAGGGAAATTTATACTTGAAGCCTATCGCTGCACTGGGAACACAAGCCACCCACGTATTAGGAACTAAGAGATCGCAGACAGTAACATTTACAGAGTACACTGAGAAGAGCGAAAATTATCTAACGCTCACGTCTTAGCCTCAACACACATGCACACTTTTACACACACACACACACAAACTTTGTACACATGCAATCCATTGAAAGTCCATTAGTTAATCTATTCACACACAGCCTACTAACTCCACTTTAATAAGAGAGCGTATGTAGCCTCTCATTAGAATAATTAGCTAATGAAAACGAACAAGGTGAAAGATACAGTTTGGTGGATAAACGTAGAAATCAGTAAGTGATTATGAGGCCGATTCTGATGTTTTCGCACTTTTCAAATCCACATCTTACTGCCTTCGTTATCTCTCCCTCTCTCTTGCTCTCTCACACTAACCCACAATCCCCATCTTTCAATTACGCACTCTTTGCAGCCCCCTCATTCTGTCTATCTATACTCTTTTTACGTTGATCCCCTCTCCTCTCAACAGCAACCTTCAGGCAGCACAAACTGAACTCCGCCCTCCTGGACCGGACAGAATTTACATGACCAGAGGCTCTTTCAATCAATACCAGCGCCCATGAGGAATGAATGGTGTGCTGAGACTAAAATCCAATTCACATTTATTGAGACCTGCCGGGCACTCTGCATATGTGCCTACGTGAGTGTGAGAGTGTGTGTGTGTGTTGGCAGGAGTTGGTGAGTTGATGTGTGTCTCAAGACAGGCCTTCTTGGCTTTACGCTAGCTTTTTAGCGTGCGGGCGTGTGTGTGTGATCCAGACAGCCAGTAGTGGCAAATTTGTACTTTCTGGCCAAGCAACAGCACGGAGAGCCAGTAGAATATCATCATCAAACTCAGTTCTTCAGTTAAATCGATACTGCGTTGTCTGAACTACAATTTTCTACAATTTTCTACACACATACACACACGTGATCAGAGGGTCAGCAGTAGTAAAAATCCCCCAGCTGGTTGGGAAGAATCGCTCTGTAAGCCAAGACTGCCATTGTATCGAGCACAGCGGAGATGTGGGCGTACATAAAACGTGTAAATCTGAATCGAGGCCATTAGCTAGAAAGAGGGGGCGTGCTCGCTCGACCTTCCAGGCATTAGAAAAAAAAATAAAAGTATTAAAACCACAGGTGGTGGTGGAGAGGTTATTAGACATCATCGACTACAGATGGGTAATATCCAATATCCGGCATGAACAGACGTACACGCAGACAGACAAGATCACCGTGCTGTAAAATTCTATACAAACAAAGATTGACTTGAGGCTATTGTTGTTCTTCTGTCATTGCATCATCTTGTTAACTTCATATTAATCTTCTGGTTAGCCATGAAAGGTTGATGGCTAGGTTGATTCTGTCCATAATTTCCCTTGTGGCTCAAGCCAGTGTTACAAATACATGTTGTTTTGGTTTGAAACTCGGAGCGCATGCCGCATAAACAAATGAAAACATGAAGAAAAAAAGTATCGTCAAAATTATAACTAACATGTAATCCAGTATTTCCATGCTTGCAATAAGCTGTAAAGCAAGGTGTTCTGATCCAATAAATAATTATTTCCATCTGAAATAAACTTCTGAATAAACTTTCTGAATATCAGAAGTTACTTTTAAAGAGGAAGGGTTGACAAACCCTAAAGTCAGGCAGTGATCGCTTCATGCAGTTAGAGAGGGTTGGGTATCAGAATGCAAAATGCATTTATTCAGCAGGGAAGTACAAGTACAGTAAATAACTGTGGACAACACAGTCAATGTTCTACAGTTTAACTGAAATTGTACAATTAATATTGATAATTTTGCCGTTAATAATTCCAGATGGTGAATAAAGCTTTGTTATAATGTGCATGTTTCCAAATACAAATATCTAATCTTAGTATCCCTTACAGAGAACATTTTTACTTTTTTGCAATGTAGTGGCATCTTTTGTTTTGAAACTAAATCAAACTAAATGTAGTTACTGAAGTGTTTTTTTAGTGAAGCTGATAAAATCTTTGGTTTTATATCGTTAATCAACAAAAACATCAGTATTTGACATTTTTATGGGTGATCTGATCCGGGTAAGCAGAAACGTGCAGGGTCCTTTACTATACGTACAGCACACCGTATAACAAACTCAGCTCATAATGAAAATTTAATGCAACAATCTTGTCTGTTTCCCGTGCTTTACCTGTTACTGAATACATTGAATACATTTACAGTACCACTGGGTAGCTATACACTCTCATTGCATATGTATGTACTGTATGTTCAGGAAGAAACAGAGATGCAGTTTGCCTAAAGACCAGAATGTCATAGGATAATGGAAGCATCTCTAGCCGGTTCTTTCAGACGTGTAGGGACACAATGCATCATTAATCGGCATATTGCAAGAAAACGCAATTCCACCTTGAGACCGTTAAGTGACTGTTATTGCTGCCTCTGAGTGCAGAGATTAGTCTGACTGTTTCCTACTGTTGCATCACAAGGTGCAACCTCTGATGGTTCTGTGTGTGTGTGTGTGTGTGTGTGTGTACTCAAACAAGTGTGTCTCTACGAGACACACAAGTTTTTCTGTTTCCTTTCTGCGCAATTGTGTCCACACGAATGCATTTGTGCATTCACGCGTATCATCACGTGTTTATTTATGCGTGCTTTCACGTCTCTTACTGAAAGTGACAGCCATTAGATAACATATACGCTGGTGCGTTTGTATCTGTGTGCGTGAGCCACAGAGAGAATTTGAGAGCCGCAGAGGAAGGCGTTCTCCGCAGACTCTTGAATATGCAAAGCAGATAAAGCTGTGTGATTGTACAGCGTTTCGGCACGCTGTCTCTGTGCGGGCGGGGGGGAAGGTGTGGGGGGGGGGGGGAATGACGGAGAGACTACAGAAATACAGAAACAGAACAAGCAGAATGAGACACAGAGAGAGAGACGCGCTAGAAACAGATGGGTCGGTTTGTCCTAATGTGCACCGCTTACATGTTGCCTGCACACATACACTGCACACCATTCCTGTTCCCCAGCTCACATCTGCTAAATTAAATTCTTCCATTTTCAGCTTTTCTTTAATGACAGCGGAGACTACAGGAGGGCGCCGTTAGTTGGGAGGATTTACGTCAAGAAATATGAAAAACATGACTTGGGTATAATAAGAGAATATCTGAGGCTAAAGTGTCTTTCATGTCTTGAGAGAAATCTGCGAAGCAAAGCCTGACGGAGACACAATATGAGTTATGTTTGCCTCCAAGTGTTTTCGCCATTCCCTTGGCTAATTAGCACTTGAGGAGGTCCGCTGTGATTTGTGAATATCTGCACGACTCATTTTAGATCTGTACAGACCAGTACAGACCAAAAAAGACAGAAGAAAGAGTTAAAGATGTTAAACTCTTTGTGAAACCCTCGACTCTGTAGCTTCCTTAACTATAAACCCAGACACTGGGGGATTAAAAGAATCCTTCAGTCATGCTTTTTAGCGAACGGAAAAGGGTCTGTTTTCTTGACCTTAAGAAATGTTCACAAACAATACGATGTGCAGCTATTGAGTATATTCTCAATCACTAATACACTTATCACTAGAGATGTCGATCATCTTGGAACAATGGATGTCAATGGAGTATATCCAGATCACTGAAAAGCACGGCCAGATGATTGGGAATCATCACAAACTCCGTCGTGTGAAGATACTTTACTTTAAGCTTTAGGGCAGATAGTAGGGGTAGGGTAGATGGTGTGCAAGCGTGGTGTTTCTCCAAAACCATAATTGTGGAAACTCAATGGTCCAAATGAGTCATTGTTAAGGATGGTTAAGGAAGTAAAGAAAAGTCATTACCAACCTAAACACTACTTTTGGATTAGATACAGTTGGCCAGAGTCCCTAGAATCAAATGGTATAGTATGTATGGGTGATTCTCAGCTTGGTGTTGCAGTAGTAGAACCTTTAGTTTTAAGTGCGTTAAGTAAAAAACTTGAGCAGTCCAAACTGGAAAGAATTATGTCCAGGTGAATTACGAGAGAAAAAATAAAGAAATTTCCCATTTCCTTTCTCTGACAACCTGCATGTAAAAGCTTACATTAACCTTGTCATGAATAAATTATGCTATTTCCTCTGTATGCATCTTTTGAAGTGTTAGATAGTGTGGAGACCAGCTGTGTCTACAAAATGAATTGGATTTTACAGTTTATTATTTTTTATTAAAGTGAGGTGGCATTGTTGCAGTTCTCAGACCTGCCGTGCTTTGGCTCCATAGAACTACTTTACAAATTCTCAGACAAAAGATGTAATAGTACAACTTCTTGTCTGGGCTATTAATCTCTACTGGGGTAATTGGGATCAACATGCCTTGCTCAAAGTTATGAAAGTATATTTTACTCCTTCACCATTAGTAAAACCAGTAAATTGCTAGTTGTCACATTGGTTACATTTGAACATTGTCCTGTATTATTGGTTGTCAAACTATTTTGCCTGCTGTACTACTTTTCATCTATTATTTTACTGGACAAGAACATTTTTTTAATCCATACTGTAGTATTACAGTAAACGATGGTTTACTGTAATACTGTTTACTGATGGTTAAGGTTAAGGTAAAGGTTGTTTTACAAACTTACACACCTACACTAAATGGAGTTGAGAGACTGAGACAGTTACCTTTTATAAGCTCTATGTACATGTAACAGTGGCCAGCGGTACACCTTAAGAGACGTGCTAGCGACAGATGCTAGAGCCTGTTGGGTTTTAGCATCCCCCGCTAGATCTGAGTTTGAGTCAGATGCGGAACATAAAAACCTTTCAAAGCTAAAGGTTTTTCTGTCTTGTGAACTGTAAATTGTACAATTGATGCTACTGCGACCAATAGAAATTCTGTGTGCATTGGGGTGGGGCTAATGCTACATGCTGTGTCTGATGCTAATACCCGGTACAAAACTGCAGTGAGCTGAGGCTAGCTAGCATGCTTACTGGCAACATGCTTTTGATGGATTCCATCAGGGAGCAATGTGCCAGCATTTACACGAGCAGTGATTGATAGCAGTGATGGATCACAGATGGAATAATGATTCAAACAAGCTCCTCAATTAAACATCAATTAGGAACATAAATTCAATCTCTCCGCCCCACAAACGAACAAACAAAAGATTTCCCTTTTATTTCTTTTTCTCTTTTCATCAAAGGACAAATGAATCCTTTTCTTGTTGGAGCATGAGATAAATTAAGTGAGAAAATGTATTTATAATCCCCGCAATAAAGCCAATTCAGGTGGTGATGAATAGATTTGCATCAAGGTGGGTTAATTAGCATTGGTCTCATTTATCAAAGATGCCTGAAATATGTCATGCAAATGACAGCATAGCAAACCACACCACACATGCCCAAGCACAAAAACACTTAATACACATTTAATGCAACACTCACAAATTGCGCATTTATATTTATATATATATACATACATACATACATACATACACACACACACACACACACACACACACACACACACACACACACACACATATATACACATTCATTTCAGTTTAATTCGGCACGAGTAAAAGCATCAATCATAGGTTTAAATGTAAACATTCAGTTTTTATACCTAAAAACAAGAAAAACAACATCAAATGCATTACAAATATAATAACACCCCCACCCACATCCATTGCTTTTGTCCTAACATGACTCTTTTGGAGCAAGCTACGTTAACCGACAAATGCAGAGATTAATAATCAATATAAGAGAATGGAAAATGAGATTCCAGTCTACACGACTCATCAAGAAAGTCCTGGAGCTGAGAGTTATGTCAATATACACTGCACAAATATCAAATGTTGGATTAACTTATTTTACTGCCACCTCAACTCTCTCTGTATAGTGCGGTTCAAAAATATGCATCCACTACCTCCAGCTCTTTACATATCTCTTTCTATTCTGTTCTCCCTTTCTTCATCCCTTCTCTCTCTCTCCCTTTCCCTCCATATTTATCCTAGGAGCTATTATCATGCCCTGCTCAAGTCCACTCGTAACTTTCTTTCTTTCCCACTATTAGTTTCATCATTCATAAAAAAAGTAACAAAATCTTAACTCAATTGATTTCTCAACAAGTCAAGCCAATTTAATACGATCAAAAAAATCAGTTTCAGAGTTTGTGCCTTATTAACTTATTTTACTGCCATTTTATAGTCTAGTCTCTAGAAGTCACATAGATTCATTAAATAAATCATCTACAGATTATATTATATAATCAGTAGGTGCAGCCCTACTGATATTGGGTTAATTTGTCTTAATTTAGAGATTCTATTAGTCTAAAAATGTACATATCTGTGGATAGTGGATTCTACCTGATTTTACGGAATCGCCCTGGGTGGTTGAAACCATCATGGCAACAAACATTTTTGCTTTGGATTTAAACTCCCACACCTGGGTGGCTGACACTCCTCTCTACCCCCCCCCCACCAATCCCCCCCATTGTACCTCCTCAAGTGTATGTGAAATTGGATCTCTCAACAGACGTCCCTATCATCTCTCTTTTTGTCCTCTCATTACATTGTGCCTCCACTATCCTCTGCCTCCATCATCCGCTGTTCGCCGGAGTGTCAGATAGCAGGGAGAAAAGTCTATTGGATTTTTTTAGCAGCAGGGTGTATTTAGTGGGCTGGTCATGAATAATATCATACCAGTGGCATATGGAGCTAATGTATATTACAGCTCTGCTATATTCCGCCTATATATTATTGCTGGTAATACAGACCACCAACGTAAATAATTCAGCAGTGATTATTCACATTTTGTCAGCTTGGTGGCCCTCTCTCTCTCTCCCTCTCTCGCCCCTCATCTTTTCACATTACAACTATTACATAGAAAAAGTTGTGCGCATGGCCATATAAACGTGCCAAATAAAGAGCTAGGAGGGCTGGCTGATGGAAACGAGAAGAGAAAGGATATTGTAAAAGCAGAGATGGAAAAGAGAGAGAGAGAGAGAGAGAGAGAGAGAGAGAGAATAGTACAACAAAAACAATAGTAAATGAGAGACAGAGGGCAAACAAACGAGGTAGAGGTGGAAGGAGAGCAGCTGAGCGTGGCTATTGTTGGGGAGGGGACAGGGTGTGAAATCAGATTAGCACGGAAACACTTGTTCTCTTTCACCTGCCTCAGGTCTCCCAGCATGCACCGGTGTGTGTGCTGGTATGTGTGTGTGTGTGTGTGTGTGTGTGTGTGTGTGTGCAATAACTCCACCAAGGCCCCCACCTGAGCAAGTGACACCAATCTAACAGGGACAGATTCCTGGGAGACACACACACACACACACACACACACACACACGCAACTGAGCAAATAACACAAAGCTCCAATGTTGAAAATGTAAGGTTAGTAAATGTGAAAAAATTGGATTCACGCAAGCTAACCCGGCATCTGTATGCACAGAACTGTAACACTTTGACCCATCCAGAGACCTGCACAGAGCACTTGCTAAGGGGGAATGGTCAAAATGCAGGTCGTGTTTACTGTGGCTAGTAATAGTGCTTTTTCACTACATAATACTGGCTCAACTCGACTCGACTGTTTTGGTTTTCCATTGGGCAAAGGTAGTAGTAGTACCTTTACCTGGCACTTTTTTTAGTATCACCTCCAAGTGAGCTGACGCGATACTAAAAGGTGACGTATTGGTTAGAGAGAGTCATCACATGAATCAAATTGAGCCGGTACTATGCAGTGGAAAAGCACCATCACCCAAAGAGCCAATCGTCTGCTTTATAACGTCAGATCGGGAAACCTGTTAAGCCAATCTTGTATCCTATGTCTTGAGTCGCAAGTGCCTGTGCCACAGATATTGTGTTTTGATTTGGTTCTTATTTGAATGTGTATTGCCTGTTGTGTTCCAATCAATAAGCAACCTGATGGGTGAGACGCCGCTTAATACCCCATTTCTGACCCAACTCACTGTTTATGTTTGATACGCATCTCGACACAAAAGTGTACAGGTGGCACTCAAGTGTGGGACGGGCATACAGGACACTCTCTGAGTGAGTCTTTCTGTAATACTGAGACGATTCCAGACACAAATCACAGTATATACCCCTTTATGGCACATCCCCTTCATTATCTGCATAATATGCCAACAACAACCAGGAAGACATACCAGGGGCTTAGCCCAGAGTCAATGTGTTATCCAGACGAGGTAAGTCTGTTTGTCGAAATGTGTTACAGCCGATATCCCACATTTGCCTTTCATATTGTAAAGCTACATAATCCACTGGCTTTACTTGGTTCAAGCTGATTTAATAATACCCACGCTAACAGCATCTGGTTCATCTAAAACACAAATTTAACATTTAAAACAGTGTTGACCTACAAAGCACTTTGCTTTCGCTATCATCTTCTGTTTATTTGGCCACATTTGGCCATGCCGAGCCGAACCAATGCCGTGCTGATTTACGTTTCCATTACTAGTTTGAACGCACCGTGCCATGCCCGCCTCCGCCTCCAAGTGGGCTGCGGTGACGTCAGTTGGCTTCGTCATCACTCTGAAGTTCCGCGATGGTTTCTACAGTTTCAGCATTAGTTTTAACAGCGAATCAAAAAATGTACAGTCTGTACAATGACATGTACAGACTGGACGAAGGGCACACACGCACTCACATGGGCATATGTACACAAACTCTAACGCCGGTTACAACCCCAAGGGTAATTCAACAGACAAACTGTGGGGTGGTCCAACATTTTTAAATTGTTAATTGTTAATTGTTAATAACTGAGAATAACAAGGCGACCATCCCCCGTGGCTAGGATCACTTTTAAGGCTAGTGTGTATCATTTGGAATGCGTACCAGGCTTTAGCAGCATGCAGGTGAATAATAATCACAACTATAGATAAAGCTCTCGACACCAGAACCACATGGGCCCTCTTCCATAACGTTGATTCTGACATGGTTGACTGCGTGCACTTCTATACATGTTAATGTGTTACCTGTCTGTCTGTGTGTGTGTGTGTGTGTGTGTGTGTGTGCGCGGTGGGTTCCCTTTTCATAGGTGGGAGCGCTCAGCTGACTGCGTCAGGCAGCCCATCACAGAGAATTGAAGGGCCCATCCGTCACTGTGAACACACACACACACTCATCCATCTTGAGCAAGAGTGGGTGACCCCGTGTTCACTGTGGTCCTGTCACACACTACTCTGACACACACACACACACACACACACACACATACACACACACACACACACACACACAGGAAAGAAACGTTGAAAAGGTGTTACCAAAGATTAAAAACAACATTCTACATGTGCATTCCAATGGCCATTTGTTCCTCACAATGGCCATGGAATCTGTGCCGACGTTTGTTTTGAAGCTGAATGAAGCTGCCCAGGGCAATGAGTCGGCTTTTCTTTACCCCTCCACTTCTAACTCCACCCCTCATATATACCTGTCGACTCCAGGAAAACTGCTGGTAGCAGAAGGAGGAGAAAGGGGAGGAGGCCAGAGGATAAGGCCTGGGTCTCAATTAGCAGCCGTGGCAGATGGCAGCAGATCTTTTCACAAGGGAGGGAACACTTTATCACGGCCTGCTTGCCTAATAACCCCCAGTCCCCATCGGCCTCGTTAAAAGATGGTCTGTTTATGCTGTGTGTGTGTGTGTGTGTGCGTGCGTGTGTGCGTGCGTGCGTGCGTGCGTGCGTGCGTGCGTGCAGGGGTGTGTTGCCGTATGCAGTAATTTGGGCTCTAATTAATTTCCTGAAACCGCAGGAACGCCTCACACAGAGCGATGGAAAACACTCCTAAAGATAGGCACACATCACCAATGTCAGATGAAAGCCTTGCATCGAATAGTGTAACTTTTTTCGTGGATTAAATACAATTTAGTTTCTAGCTACCAAAGTCACATTTAAAGTAAAAAAATAAAATAATTTACCATTACCAATTGTACTAGACACTTTGGTTATCCAGGTAATAAACAGTTATTTTTATACAAACCATCTAACTATCTATTTTGAGAATGTGTATGGATATACACCGATCAGTCATAACATTATGACCACCTGCCTAATATTGTATAGGTCCCCCTTTTGCCGCCAAAACAGCCCTGACCCGTCGAGGTATGGACTCCACTAGACCTCTGAAGGTGTGCTGTGGTATCTGGCACCAAGACGTTAGTAAGTTGCGAGGTGGGGTCTCCAAGAACTTTGCCAAAAGCATTTCACTGCCTCTGCTGGCTTGCCTTCTTCGTCTGTTCGAATTGGACCACACGGGCCAGCCTTCGCTTTCCACATGCATCAATGAACCTTGGCTGCCCATGACCCTGTCGCCGGTTTACAGCTCGTCCTTCCTTGGACCACTTTTGATAGGTACTGACCACCGCAGAGCAGGGACACCCCACAAAAGCTGCAGTTTTGACCTAGTCGCCATCATCATTTGGCCCTTGTCAAAGTTGCTCAAATCCCTATGCTTGCCCATTTTTCCTGCTTCTAACACATCAACTTTGAGGACAAAATGTTCACTTGCTTCCTAATATATCCCACCCACTGACAGGTGCCATGGTAACGGGATTATCAGTGTTATCTAATTCACCTGTCAGTGGTCATAATGTTATGGCTGATCAGTGTACAGTATGTGTGTGCGCAGACCTATGGAGGTGTATGAGCAGGAAATCGAAATTAATTTATTTTACACTATATTTATCTATCGAAAGCAGGCTCATATAACTTAAAATACATTTAATTATACACGAGAAAATTGGTGTTCACACTTATAGCTACAGTATGTCTATCTTGCCTACGCCCCCATGTTATATTTCTACAGTACAGCACATTATATATGCCACAAAATATTTATAGTCGGAGTCCATGCAAGAACACATAATAGGGCTAGAGTAGCTACCCACTTTTTGAACCATAGTTATGCACCTCATATCAGCCAAACCTTAGAATTAAACTCTCAATACTGAGCTATATTTAAGCCAAACTAAAATAGTATGCACAATCTGACTGGCTTCACTGCATCTACATAGTTGGCTATTAACACATACTGTAAGATCCCTGTAATATCAAATATATTTAAGTGTCATGTGTGTCTGTGTATGGTTTTAAGATGCAAGGAGTTGGCATGTGTAATTTCACTTTTGGCAAGGATTTCAAAGACTCAAAATAATCATTGAATAAAGTTCCGACCAACTCACTGTGTCTGTGTTTATACTGTGTCTGTCTGATACTATGTCGCTTTGGGCAAGTTGGCACGCTTATTATAATATGAGCAGGGCAACATCAAGAGCAGGTGTGAATGCACTGCTTGAATTAACACAGAGCTTGTATTTTGTGTGTGTGTGTGTGTGTGTGTGTGTGTGTGTGTGTGTGTGTGTGTGTGTGTTGTAGACACCATAGATTTCTACCATCAGTGCCTTGAGATAATAACTAAAATAAATAATAAAATAAAATACTACACCAGAATATATTGTTAAATCACATCCAGGGAGTTGCTTAGAAAAAGAGAGAAAACTGAACAGTACCACAAAGAAATATAAATGGATACAGGGGTTATATGGGGTTATGGGATTCCTGTGAGTGTACACAACTGATCAAATATTGATGCCCTTATTGAGTTTTCAAGGAAGCGAGAATGATCGTACTTTGGCAATTAAAACTTTAATTAATATATTTCGCTATAGCAACCAGTGTCCTGAAAGTGGTATGAAATATCGCTTTTGGAACATTAGCAAACTAATCAACTAACAAATGAGCATTACAGTAGTAGTAGCAGGTTAGCTCAGTAATTGGCAGTTCTTCTAAATGCTTTTTTATAAGACGATTGCAGCCTCAGTACAAAATTATAATACTACATAGGTAGACTCACAGGTGCGTGCGATAAAACACACACGCACACACACACGCACACACACACACACACACACACGGAGGACTTGTTAGAGGTCACCCAGCCTAGAGAACACTCTAGTATTTCTAAAAGGCAACACATCCCCAGTTCAGTGTGTTAATATAGATCTTAATGACGAGTCATACCATGAGGGTGCGTGTAAACACAGGTATGTATGCATGCTTATTCATACACTATATAACACTTTCAAGGTGTGTAACTTTAACTCTGGGGTTCACTCGAGTTTTGGCTAGACCTACTGTAGTTTGGACTCCAAGTTTAGCCAGCTAGGGAAATAACTCTCAAAACATATTTCCTTCTTTGCAGTGTTTGTTCTTGTTGTTTTCTATTCTCCCTCCCTTCCAAATTCTCCACTTATACATTAATTTGTGGCATCATTTTGCCGTTTGCACTCATTTCTCATTATCTCCCCCCTTCCCTCTCTCAGCCTGAGGCCAATCAGAGACAATAAACCCCACCCCGGCACTGTGTCACCGTGGTAACCTTCAACACCAGGCCGCTGATTGGCTTCTGTTTTGACGATGCGGAGGGGTCACCAACCCTGGCACTCCGAGTTAATGGTCTCTGACGTACCACAACAGGGGCCTCGACAAATGGCCTGTCACGTACACACCACACACACACACAGGCAAGAAACAAACGCGAAGACACCGTTGGTAGTAACAGCCGGTCAATAGGAGTCAATGTCCGTACAAAGCTAATTATTTGAACTAATAATGTCATCACCCCGGGATATAGGTACACACACACACGCAAACACACACGTCTTCGGTCCAGTGTGTGGGTGCACTTGTTGGACATTTACAGCTGTGTGTGTACCTTGGAGAAGCCATATGTACAAGCATAGACTGCAGGAAACAATTACATAATTTCTTCCCCAGCTGCAAGCATACAGATAATTTAGCTGTTGTAGAGAAATATTACTCCATGGAGGCTAGCAACTATTAGGCTCAGTGCTTTAAGGGTATGTAGATAGAACAGCAGGATTCACAATACTGTATGTACTAGTTAAACCTGGGGTTTGGCATGCCAGGCGGGTGTTCAGGACTGGTTCACTGCAAAGTCGCCTCAGAGAATAAGCGTGCATTTTCCCCCCAAAATATTTCATTATGGGGTACAATATAATTAGGATGAGAACAGAAAGATGGAGTAAACCTACTGCTAACTTTAAGCGGTCTAGGCTTGTGTGAGCTTGAGGGGATGAGAGGAACTGTGAACTGTAAACTAGGGCTGCTGCTGTTGAGTTATATTTCTGTTAATTAGAAGGTGTTTTCAGTTGCATGTCAGCTCCATGGCGGAGACAGAGAGCTGAATATAGGTTGCTGTTGGAGACTTAAGAGAAAACTGTCAAGGTTACAGTTGACTGTTGAAAAGAAAAAGGCACTTTCCCACCCAAGACTTATATTTAGTCAAATGCAGTCAAATATTTTCAATTTACAGTATGGGAAACAGCCTAATAATGGTGAACTTACATTTAATCCTAAAAGATCAATAAAACTAGGGACTGTTTAAACCATGGTCATATCATTTCTAAATGCCACACGTGAAGTGATACCGTCTTACCTGTACATTTCTTGGGGCTGCCAGGTCGTTTGCCGTGCATTCCAAGCTTACAGTTGAAATTCTCCTCCCAGAACTCTGCGAACCACACGTTCCTTCGATTGTTGGACAGCGAACGGCTACGGAAGTACCGGTCAAATGCTGTGAAAATGATAAATAAAATAAAAAAACATTTTCCACATTAAATCCATCTTTGTTAGCCGTAAACAGTCAAACTGTCTGTTTGAGTTCTAAGCCTACAACCTGCCATTACATTTCACAGTTTTCTCTTGGCTTGAATTAGCTCATCTCGTTAGAAGCAAAAGTGAGGTTGAAAACTCAACGCATCTGTAAATATCACAAGCAATAGCAGTTGCACTAATTTGTTCAACTTAATTTGTTAAAAGTTTCTTCCTACATTTTCCACTGTTTTAAGCAAGGCATGCGTTCATTAATCCCCTGTCTAGTTTCGTCTGCCGTGAGCTTATCTATGTAATCCGAAGACCTCTGGCGCGTGCCTCTTGTGTCGACTGCAGATGTAGACTTTTGATTAATTTAAACTTCCGACTTTGACTTCTAGTAGATCTCTTGTAGTCTCGTAGTCGCTCCAGGAGTCAATTATCTAATGGAGAACTTGGACAGAGAGCAAATGAGGGTGTCCACCGTGGCCTAACGGCAAAACTTGTTGCCCGCTGGGGCTGAGAGCGAGGAGCGAGGGAGCAGCTAGCGGTATGTTACACTGTCCGTCTCTGTGCTTTCTCTCCTTCTGCTACTGGAGCTATTAGAGCTCTCATACGCACACACATATAGTAAGTAGCCTATATATAGAAGAAGCTAATTTTCGGACTGATGGAATGGACCCTTTTCACAGAGATTTTACAGCTTTAGCTAATTGAGTTACAAATGTTTGATTCAGGCGTGCTAAGGACAAAGCATTGGCAATTACCCAATGGTTGCTAATGAGCACACCTAAAGTTGCAGTTGTGTTTTCCCAACAGTAACACGTCTGTGAATTTGTACTTTATGCTGCATTCAATAGAACAATTAGGAACAAAGAACACAGACGAACATTTCCAACCTTCTAACATTGGCTTTGAAATGGACAACTTTTCACAACAGAGGTATTTTTATCAATATAGAACATGTGACGGCCCCGGCTGCTTGTTGGTTAGTCTCGCAGGTGCCTGATACTGTAGGTGGAGTGAGGTCGTCTTCAGGGCTGATTGGGAGCACCTGGGCCCATTGTTCCCACTGTTGAAAACCTGCAGTCTCTCTCACTTTCCCTTCTGGCACTGGCCCTTATCTTGGTTATTGGGCTTTATTTTCAACATATTGCACTACATGATTTCCCATGCCTACATGCACTTACTTATACCACTGATTTACTGACTTCCACACCTTCCTTATAAGGTTCATTTCTGTTGGTTGGAGTTCCATTTCATAATAAATTGGATTTCGGGCCTTGTGTGTCCGCCTTTTTTGTTATAGCCATACAAGCCATGTTATAAAAATACACATAACATTAAAAAAAATTTAATAACGCTAACCATGCAAGGTGAAATGTTTTATGTCATGTTTATGTTGCTATGAAGTCTTCAGGTTGTCTTCAGGTTGAGGAAAGTGGAGGTTAAGTCAGAGTTTCCAAATTAAAATTACAGGTTGCAGCAGCAATCAATTCACTGGAGGAGGTTTTTTTAATACATTTTTTTTATACAATTTCCCGGAAGAATAAGTTTGAGTGCAGATAAACAAACGTAAAAGTTTGTGCCAAGTTAAACCCCAACTTTGACGGGTAGGAAACGAGGTGTGTATAATTGTATATTATGTATATAATCTGCAATTAATACATATCAATGCACATTATTTGCACCCACACTGAGTCTCGAAGGTACTCAGATGTCTTGACACTAACTGACTTAGGCTACTGCATTTTCTTGCAAACAGATTCTTACCGTCCACAGATGCTCGTTTGGGCAGGATAGTGATAGCTCCCTCGGCTACCCTCTCCTGACCAATCACGGGGGAGATCTTGGACCCCCAGCTGTCTGAGCCCACCCACATGAAGTGACCTGTCTGGTTGTTTCTTCTGGCGGCATCCAGAACCCGTCTGAGTGACAAAGGAGTTGATAGTCAAGAGGTGTATAGCAAACACTGCAAGACTGCTGACATTCTTCTGGGTAATTCCTATCAATTTTATAGTTAATTTGAGACTAATTGTAAGGATATTTCTTATTTATTCACACTACTTCAGGTAATTTAGGAGAAATTCTGAGCAGTGAATATATATATTGATTAATGACTGATTAAACATAATAGGACAGCAGCAGAAAACTAAATACAATCAATGGTAGCGCCCGTTTTAGTGCACGTACCGGATATCATCTTCATTAGCAAACATGATGATGGCCCGGGCATTGGACGTCTCCAGCAGCCGTCTGATGATTTTATCGAACTCCCCTGGCCTGGGCTCCCTGGGGATCTTTAGGGACTGGGCGATACAAACACCACCTGGAAGAGAGAGAGAGATGAGAGATGAGAGAATTGTATGAAATCATATTGTATTGTATTGAAACAATAAGACATCATGACGTACAGTACAGCATTAAGAAAGAATCAACAAACAAAAATAATAAATCGAGTAAATAAAAGATCAAATGAAAGAATGAAAAGAAAGACAGAGGCTGTGTTTGAAACGTCTAATCACCTACTATATAGTCCACAATGTAGTGAATCAGCCATTTTGTAATGTTGTTCGAATTCTCAACTATAAATTTAACTCCCTATATAGTGCACTACAAAATTGTCACAAGGCAGGGTACAATGGTCTACATCGATGTAGAATAGATATGTGACTGGCAAAGGACATACTGCATGTCTTTGAGAAAGGCAGAATGGGAGAAGACAGTTGATAGGAGGAAATAAAAGAGAGGAAATGGGGGCAATGACAAAAAGAATTACAGAATAATGAAGAAACAATAGAAAAACAAGAAGAAAAAACGAAGCATTCTACATCTATAACTGACACAGTACACAGTGTGAATAACTCGCATACCGCCATTGGTGGGAACAAAGGGAATTAAAAGCATATAGCAATATTGTGCCCTGCTCTCTGACACATAAACGCACACACACAAACACACAGGAGCCACTGACAAAGTCATGAACAAATGTACTTTAATTTTAGCACTCTACATGTAAGCTTTCACATGCCTCTTGCACACATCTCTGTAATGTTTGTGTTTGTGAATGCGTGTGCTCATGCGCACGCATGTGTGAATGAATGATATCCAAACCCTTTTGCCCGCCTTTTCCAGCCCATTTATTGAACATATGCACTGTCTATCACTTTGACTATATCACACCCTGTAATCACACACAAACACTCTCATTAGCCCTAAATTAATGGCCTCTCAAGGAGAATTAGCAAATGACAGTAAACCTTCTGTGCACGCACACACACGCACGCACACATGCACACACACTATAGCCCAGATAAATGCCTGCACATTTTGAAATACTTTCTCAAGGACAAGCTGTCTAGTGCATTCTTACATGTAAAGACAGAAACACGCACACATATACACGCAAACACTCCTAACCAGGCCCGGTTCCAGACTGCTTTGATTAGGGGGGCAGTAAGAAATGTTGATTGGTCCTCAACTGGTCCTGAAAAGATTTAAAACAAATACTTGGAAGAATAACTTGTCTTGCCTATCTTCGTCAGAGAGTTTGCATTTTTTGCAATTTATGAATTTTGAAACTTGACTGCCACGAATAAAATAACATGAATAAATAAACCATCACAATATTTTTCTTAATGATTAAAGGACTAGACAACAAGCCTTCTACTGAATTTATCACAGACTTCAGCAGACTGCCTGAGTTTACATTGGAACAACAAAGACCAGACCTCCCTAGTCCAGCGTAACGTGGCTGCAAAGCGTTGGAAAGCGGGGAAATATGAATCTAACTCATATTCTCTAAATAAAGCAATGTCTCCACTTCCGTCAAAATCAGCAAAGGATGAAACAGAGGGCTGATTGGTGAACTAAAGCACCTGGAGAAGCCGTCAGCCTGCTTGGTTGATCTCTCTTAAATTGGAGTGCTCTAAGGCATAAATGCATGTGACTATGGACTTTTTGTACATTAGGCGGTTCCCTCTCTATTGATGTCCATTATAAGGAATGTATTAGTGTTCCAAATCGGCGATCAATGATCACCACATTTTTTTCTCAGACATCTCTAGTCATAAACACTTTAACCTGTCCAGGCCTACGTTATTAACATCAAACTAATTTTGACTGGGATTGTGACAGTCAATCCAACTGTTGTTTACATATATTTTTTATACAGGGTTGGATCCCGCAGTGTAAAACCCCCGTTTGATGCCTCCCCCTCCAAAACAGCACACATGTTTTTGCAGTGGAAAAGTGCCTATAGAGACGATGGAGCTCGTGAAAAGCTTCCGTAAAACCTCGTAGGTGTTTGCAAATGGCCCAAATGAACGTCCTTGTTGTGTTATAAGCTTCGGCATTTTTATGCATTTTTTCAAGTTGACTTTTGATGTCTTCGTCGGACCAAATTACAATTAAATACTTTGTCTTCTCTTCTCCCCATGTGCTACCACAGCAAATTTTTACTTCTCCTTCTGCTTCTTTTTCTTCTTCTATTGTTTAATGCCTGCCTAAACTTTCTGTAACAACCCTATCTGCTCCATGTAATACCAGCATGTAATTGTAGGTTGCTTTGAATAAAAGCATCTGCTAAATTACCTAATTGTAATTCTAATAGATTAAAAAACTTGTTTTTGCACATGGCTCTGCTGGCATTGCATGGACCACTGCTAATGCAGCTGGTGGCTATAGCAGTGGGGAATATCCTTCCCTACCTTCTTTTGCAACAAGTCCTGAACCCCACCCCCTGATCCCACTCATGACAGCAGCTCCATCGGAGCATCGACTGATGATTTCATCTGCACCGAAGCCAGTCAGAAAGAGTCAGAAAGATGTTGAAGAATTAGGCTCATCATAAATTCTGGATCTAACTGACTAAGATCTCCAGAACAATCAGGTGTTTCTCTGGAATACTATTACAGAAAAACCGAATCATAACTGAAAGATTTTCCAAATTGCATCTACCTTTAGTTCCATCGCTTTTAATGCATGATCTTCATTGTTATATTTATATTGGATCACTTTAGTACCTATTATTTTTTTTCTATCTGGGTGGGCCCAAGGAGGTTCGCAATGGTTTCCCCAGTCACCTCCCTTCATTTGCGACCAGGCTACAGCACTACAGAAATGGTATTGACTACTGTAGATGCGTGCTTGCTGAATCCCTTGTCTTTCTCCAATGCAGTTTTCCAATTATTAAAACCTTGCTTGGTAAAAAGCAGTATCGTGAGACGACACCATGGAGCCTGCCTCTGTTGATTGTGGCCTCATAACAGTGGTGTTGCAAGGTTTAACAACCAGAACTCGGTGCAGTAAAATAAATAGCGAAATCACAGCACGGCGAGTTATTATTGTTCTTTTATTCTGCATCTTTGGTGTTGAGTTTAAAGCCAGATATGAGATATACACAGTGTTGAGATATCAAACCCTCTCATAGAGGAATCACTGCAACCCCGCAAAAAAGATTGACTCTATAGAGCAAGACAACAAATGACAGAGTGAGACTGCCATGGGGAAAAGAGTGAAAATTTGACAAAGACAAATTTGGATGTGCGTTTGGCTGTTTCGGTGTAAAAACAACATATTTATTCACATTTTCTCCTATTGTTTCATGGGGGTTTCTTTTCATTGGCGAGTAGTTTAGCGTAAAGGGAAAAAGAAATGGTCTCGGTTCGGCTGGATCACAGCAGCAGTCCCTACATTGCGCATTTCAGCACTTCCAGTAGATTAATCCGCAAAGAAAACTAATTGAATCATGGGTTCTACGTCCACCGGGGGACCAAACACTAAGCTCACAGTTTCTCTCTAATAACCTGATTATTGTTGCTTGACAGAATATGACTTGTTCCTTATGTGTCCAAATACGCCAGTGTTTATGTGGGAGAGGGACCCTGTGACTGAATTTGAAGTGCAGGGGTGTCGTGGCTAATGCATTCTGCCATGCACGCACGTGGGTGCCTGCCCTCTGAGCAAAGACAAAAAATCTAGATACAGGCAGTGAGGTTTGTGATCAGATATTCAATGTAAAGTGCGTCCAGCGTTTACATCCCCCGAGTGAAACCCTCCCAGACGGTAATTAACTCCATTCTGTTTCAAGATTAAACTCATTCTGTTTCAGGATGGGGAAACTGCTCCATCCCATCATTTAATAAACAATCTGCTTCCTTCCCACGTTCGCTGCTTTGCCCCATTCCATCTGTTAGCCGACGCAGGCGCGAACGGAGAGGGGCGATATCGCCCCTCCCTCCCTCTCACACAGTCAGTTGTGTGTCTCGGAGCACACCCCATTTCTGTGATGACCGTTTTTTTGATTACGTTTGTTTTAATCCTATTTTAAAGTGTAGGTTTATAGCTAAACCTACCCCTTATTCGAGAAAGAGAACGTTCCAAATGCGCTGTACACAGGCTCCTAAAACTGACATGCCAGGATGTTTCATGTTGAATTCGGAATAAGGCCTTATTCAGAATGCAACATGTGTAATACCCTGATCAAATTTGAGTTTTTCTGGGTCTTATTTGCAGTACATTTAGTTTTAAATGACAATAAATCAGTGACTACCGCACAGATATTCCGCTAGCCTACTATTCACAATATATATAGGTCTATTCCAAATTCAATATACGCCAGTGGTGGACATGTCAATATTCTAAATTATAGTGGATTGATATGTAATTCCTCACACATTACATAGGCTATTCCACTATTATTAGAAATTTACATAATAGTGGAATATGTGTGCATGTACATATATTTTTCTGCCTCTGTGCCTCTCTTTGTAACTATATCTCTCTCACAATCTTTTCATTCTGTCACCACAACAAATGTGTCCAATCATAGCAGTTCTTGAAGAGGACATTTTGGATTTATTAGCTGGTTTACTGAATTAGAAGAGGGGCGGGGAGACTTTGATGCCTTCCATTTATTAACCAGTAGAGCTGTAAACAGAGAGAAAAAGAGAACTCTGTCCTCCTGTTTTAATTTTTCTTTCCTAAAAGAAAATCAATTTTCCCTAATTGCTAAAATTGCGGAGAACACAAGATGGAATGTGTGTGGGGTGAAAAAAATAAAATATAATAAACAAGATTTCTGCATACGTAATAACTATATAATAATATAATAATGCTACATTATTTATGAAATACATCTAGCCAGGTTGAAGTATCATTACTCATAGTGGTTAAAGTTCCTCTTGCCAATATACGTTTCAAAACTTTTTAGTGGAGAAAAACTAAAATAAATATTTTAGTTCTTCTTTTCTTACCTCCACTAAGCATACATTTGAGAACAAGTGCTGAGGTGGGTTTTAACGAGCCCTGATACTTGCAGAAAGTTGTGTTCTGGATGTTTTTGAAAAGCTAAATTATATCCTCCAACAAATTGTTAGGTTAGTAATTTGTGGATGAAATAAAAATGATGTGACAGTACAGTATTTCAAAACTAGCACACTAAGCTAAAATTGCATCAGCTCCAAGTTAAGGGAACAATGTTATGATTTTATGATTACAAATAACACAATAGCTTTGCTCCACTGATAAACAGGCTGACAAATCTAACTGTGAACATAGCTGTTTCCTGCTAGATCGTTACAATAATAATAATTTCACATTTACGACACATGACACTGTGCTATTTGTCGCCAACGGAAAAACTATATTACAGAAAGTGTACTATAATCAGACTCAATCAATGCTTGGGGACAGCGTATGTGTGTTTAACAAAGCACAAAAGAGAATAAAATGCACTGACAACCTGAGATTGTAAGTAAAAAGCGTATTACGAGCGAAGAAAAGTCAATGCTATCAAATAAACATTTAGGAGAAGTCGCACATTAATCAAGAGGCCCTCAGCCAGTGGCACACCAGCGAACAGAGAAACTCTCTCACTTCCTCTTTGCCTAAGCTGTCCCTTCTTTATTTGTTTATGAGTCCAATGTTAAAGTCCAAGTTGATGTCTGCTCTCATGAACGCTCTGATGTGCACACTCTCTCTCTGTCCCCGACAGTGAGCCCTGCCTGGCATTTTTAATTGATTTTAATAGTGTGGTTTGAAGTTATGACTCCAACAAGCAGCCATTCGTATCAGCCCATATGTCTCGGTGCCCACGGTGCACACTGCATGAAGCCTCTTCTCAACCCAGCTGGCAGTGCCACACACACACACACACGCACACACACACACACACACACACAATACTCCCATGGTCTCACCTGGCATAAATGTTAAGTTTATTCCTTTTTTAAAATTTAGCACGCACAAACGCGCATACACACACAAAGAGAGCTTTTAAAATGCTTACTGTAAAGCTTGAATACACAGGCCCGGACCTGCCTTCAGAAAAAATAACAAAATAACAGTGTGTGGTCTCTAGACATTACTGTATGTATGCATGTGTGTGTCTCTGGAGAAGTAATGCTGGCCAAAGTATAGGAAGCAGTAAAACATTTTAAATCTTTCATCTAACTGAATAAATCTTTTATAATGTAATAGTTGGCTGCCTGTTTCCCTTCTATTTTTAATCTCACACACACACATATACACACACACGTATATACCTGTAAATGTAAAGTCTGTTTCCATTAACACACACTCCCATCTACACATGGACACAGGTAGTGTTTACCCCATAGTACTGAATACAAACACAACAAAATGCACGCCTACGGATTATTACAACATTAAAAGCTCCTCCCCACACATACTGTACACACAGAAACACACGCTGACACACTTCTTTTTTTCCTCTTCAAACCTCATTAGTGCTGCATTCAAATTAAAAGCTGCCCCCCTGTTACTCTTAAGCTTTGTTCGAGGCCCGGGGCGCTGCAGCAAGGGTCTTTGAAGTCAGTTTTTTTTTTTTTTTAGCAAACGCACACAGGCTTGCGCACATGCGTACGTTTGCTAGAACGCGTTTGCTAGCACGTGTTTCCATTCGCATGTGTACTGTACGTGCGTGGGCGCCGCAACGCGATTGTACACGGGCCAAAATACGATTGTAGTTCATTTGAAGATGAAGCTGTGTGGTAAACTTTCAATTTAGCTTCTTTTTGCCAGGAGTTGAAAGTTCCCCCTTGGCTGGGTAATGAATCATTGACGACACCCACAGAAGCACTGTGCCAGGAAATGTACATCCTCCTCTATTAAAATATGCCTTAACGGAGCAAGGCCTTCCTTTCTCAGTGAGCATGGGAGTATTTAAGGGTTCCATTGCCAGCATCAAAAGACTAAAGGAAACACACAAATGTGCTTTTTAGATTTCTACACAGGACAGTCGACTCATTCAAAGTAAGGCACATATTTGGAGTCTGCATATATCCTCAGGCAGCAGGTTGCTTTTGCCGAAAGATATTGAGCATACAGTAGCCACAATGATAAATTGACTATAGAATATAATATTTTCAATGGTTGACACACATAATGGGATAGTACCCCCAATTAGTAAGCTAATTCATACTGTAGCTTTAGCATACGTCTTTAGTAGTACAAATATTTGAGACTTGCATATTTTGCCCATTTCCATTATTCATATAGAGTTGTACAGTATTGTTGACGACAGCAGTCTATTTAATCTTATCGAACATTACTGTCTTAATTAACCACACTCTTGTTATCACAGATGTGTTCGAACATCTGCTTGCATCAGTTCTGTATTATTTACAATATAGTAATTGTAGTTATTCTACATCTTAAAGCAATATTTAGATACGGAAATGTACAGTTACAGTTGACAGAGTTCTGCATTAATGTTGCCGTAAAACACAGAGGCCCTCCATTTTTAATTTGTCTTGAGTTAGTACCACAACAACCTTTTTAGTCTGGTCTGCACACTTGTATAATGATACTACAGGTTACAAACAACATCTTTAATGGATATGTTTTCATGGTGCCTTTTTGACAGAAAAAAAACATTACAGTATCCAGTCTAGAAAATGGTAAGAATTACAGTCCATGGTCTACATTCTTGTTTCATGTGTGTATTTTAGCTTTCAAGGACATGGTGCATATATCGTCTGTATGGTATATCCAAGCCCTATACAGACAAGCAGTGATTACAGAGAGCACGACAACTCTCTTCATCCCACAGAGAGAAAGAGGGAGGGAGGGAGGGAGGGAGGGAGACTGCCTTTTCAAAACAGCCTTCAATGTCTCACTTTCTCTAGTAGAATGGAGACAGAAAAAAAGGTGTGTGTGTGTGTGTGTGTGTGTGTGTGTGTGTGTGTGTGTGTGTGTGTGTGTGTGTGCGCGTGTGTGGCAAAGGTCTGTGTTCACCACAGGAGTCTAGCAGTCTAGCTGATGTCAGCACTTCCTAGTTCAGACAGGTGCAGACCTAGGGCACTAGAACACTGTACAGTATGTGTGTGTGTGTCAGTTAGAAAGAGATAGAGGGAGAGAGACACTGATTAAATCGGAGAGGGGGGTGCACTTTCTTATCCCCCAGAAGGTTGACGGAAAGAATTTTGTGCGAAAATGCTATGCATTCTTTTTAGTAATGAAGGCCTTGCCTTATATTCATTACTCAGTATCTTTCTAAAATACACCAAATTCAATGGAAAATGTTCAACCAAGGACTAGTTTTAAAGGTATTTGTAAGGAAAAAAGTAACATTGTTCATCATTAAATTAATTTAGTCACATTTTTCCCCCAGTAATGGTCAAATTCTTCTTCGCCAAACTACTAGAGAAACGATTGATTGAAAACAACCTTGACTCAATATAGACGAAAAGCATGGTGTGCTGTTGTAGAATTTAATTTAAGGCATTTCAGTTGTTGATCAAAGACTACAACTATTTGATTCTAAAAAAAACAAAGTAACTTAAAAAATACACCTTGACCAGAATTGTAGGCAAATTAGAAGTTTGTTTTTGAGAAACAATGGAAGTAAATGGCTGCTGACAAATACTGATAGGCCTACTCTTCTGGTCCTTAAATTATGAAATATATTTTTGCTAAACATCAGCGGAAGGAATTAATATTGAGGTAAGGAAGCTACAGAGTCTAGGGTTTAACAAACCAGGAGATAAAGGTAATATCTGCAATTGGCTGCCTGACCTCCTAACACCTGTACAGTGTCATCAATAGAAACCGCTCAGTCAGGTCAATGGCTGTGGCACCATACGGATGGAACCAGAGTAGGAAGGATTGAGGAAGTATAGATGTAGGTTAGGATTAAACATAAAGGGGGAGAAATTAAAGCTTCAGTTCCAGAGAAGTAAAAATCCCTTTTATTTTTTCTACAGACAATGATTCTTCTTGGCCATTCGGGTAGTTTCTAATCTCAGACGGCTGTGAACCGCTCCCGGATGAATCATCAGTACAACCAGTAGCAAACCTGTTAAGACAATCCCGGTTCCTTGTGATAAAGTACAAGACTATGTACAGGAGATAGGTGTACTACAAGTCCCACAGAATATTGCACGATCATCCATTCAGAGAGCTCAGAATTCAGTTCTCCATGTTGTTAGTGGGGGCGCATGGGAAGTGGAGTGTTTTATTTAATTTCTCAGGAGCGAAATTGAAACGTCGATAACCAACGACCATTCCATCACCCTACAGCATCGTTTCATTACCTAGAATGTAATGCTATGCTGTGTAAATATCGTGAATAACGTAACGCATAAACTCTTCTATCGGGAAAATGGTGGAAATACTTCTGGAAGCAATAGCTACGCCCACTTCTCAACTCTATAAGATATTGGGGAAAAGGCTGCAAAAATGGAGGGGGAAGAGTCGAGCGATGTCCGAGCGTTAGATGGAAGGGAGGAGGAGATAGACAAACTAATGGAAGGGCATGGCGCTGTAAGGTGAAGGAGGGAGATAAGATAGAAGATTGGATGTGACGCCATGGATAAAAAAAACTGATGGTCAATGGTAAAGCTCGGAGAGAGCGAGCGAGAGTGTGTACATACATGTTGCTCTCTCTCTCTCTATCTCTCTGTAAGCCTCTCAGCCACCCCCACACACACACAAACGTACAAGCACCACTCTCCACATCCCTGACTTTGTCCCAGTCTCTGTTCCCCTCCCCTTACTGACCCCAACCGCCCCCCCCCCTCCTCCCCCAACACACACACACACACACACAATTTCTGTATCTGTCAGTAATCACACATCCAATTACAGCTGCCTGGGCACAGGTGTTTCCACGTGTGTGTGTGCACAGGAAGATGACACACACACAAACTGACCCTCAGATCCTTTCGGGTTTGGGTGACATGCTGTGTCCCATCCCACGTCTTATCTGTGGGATGAAGACAGATCTTCCTTGCAGACACACACACACACACACAGACACACCACCAACGACTACACACAGATGCCCAAACGTGTGAGCACATATTCAAACTGTACACACGTACTTACTGTAAGCACACACACAACAAAAACACAGAGATAAGGCACTGAGGATTAAAATTTATCTCTTATCGGGAATTACAGTCACCACAGTGAAATGGACAAATGGACTACAAATGTCATTTCACGATCTGACCTTCAATGTGACTTTGCTAAAAGCTTAACACATCTTTACATGTCCTGGAAAACAATTCAGACCTTCCTCAAATGTGTCAATCTTTGATCTATACACCCGCGAAATCCAGGTGAAACTAGACTATCCTTAAATAAAACAAGTCCTCTGTCTATATAATCCATTTGAGAAGGGTATTGCGAATTGCGCTTTTCTCTGTTCTTTTCTAGCCCCTTGTATTTTGACAGATCCTGTTGAATATTGCATTTGCAGGCAGGAAGTTTCAATGGAATCATCTAGTGCTGTCTGAAAACAAGTATGGCAGGTATAACGATTGCTTTGAAGGTGTCTTAATGTGGCTAAATTTGAAGGCAGCATCGCAGGCCTCCTTCATGGAGAAGGCAATTCCATAATCCCCTTCGACAAATGACAACTGGGAGGGTTCAGATGAACTCTAGTAGATAATTATGGAAGAAATAAAATGCGACGGTTGATTTAATTTCTCTTTTTTTTGTTAAACAGTGGCAAAATTATAATTCATATTTAATAATCTAGTTTAAATCGAGTTTCAAGAGTGTTTGGCATGAATGTAAGTCCCCTGGATGTAGATTTATTTCATGGTAGTAGGGTGTTTGCTTGTTTGACCGAGTGGCTCCAGTTAAATGTTGTCTTTTAAGGTTGTCCAAGTCTTTTAAGGTCCAAAAAGAGGATATTTTTTCCTCTCAAAGGATCTCGGGGTGCTTTTATTCCTGCCACAATTATCAAGGTGGCTATTTTAACAAAATAATAAGGATATACACTGTAATTGCAAGTTTTATGCTCCAGCTCCATTTGAAGTTGAATTTAAATGCAGGGAAGACAAAGCTAATGGTTTTCTCTAAATCAAGGATGAAGCCTCAGACTCCAAATATAGTTACTTTGCAAGGCAAACACATTGTAAGAGTCGCATCTTATAATTATTTGGGTTTTGTATCAGATGAGTGTCTCACACCCCCACGTGGAAGGTCTCGTAAAAAGGCTTAAAATATTTTTTTAAATATTTTAAGTCATGTTTTTCTTTTAAAGCACGAAAGAAGCTTGTTTTTGGTACCTTCTTGCTTGTCCTTGACTATGGTGACAATCTGTACATGCATGCTCCTGTGGAGTCTCTTCATTTGCTGGACACTGTGTATCACGGAGCGCTGACAAAGTTCTAAAGCCCTCACGCATCACTGTACCCTCTAAATGAGAGTTGGCTGGCCGTCTTTATCACTACGAAGATTACATAATTTGTTGTTATTTACAAGGCCTTGTTGAGACAGCTCCCAACCTATCTGTGTAGCTACATAGTCCAACAGTCAGATGAAAAATATTGCCTATGCTCACTTGGTTGTGTTCTGCTGACTGTGCCCATGGCACGTACAGAATTAGGCAAACACGTCTTTTCAGTTCTATGCCCCTTCGGCTTGGAACAAGCTTCAGAATGTCTTGAAGGTACAGGAGCTTGTATCATTGTATTGAGGTAAAAGCAACACTAAAAAGATTAGAAAATGAAGTTCGGGGCTGTCAATGTTTTGATCACAAGTTGACGTTTTGCTGCTCAATGTTTATCGGATATAAATGCTTTCTTTTTAAAATACTTTAAAATACTAATTTTTTACATATTTATGTTCTGTGTTTGATGTTGTCAATTGGCAATGTTGTATGCTGCTTTCTTGGCCAGGTCTCTCTTGCTAAATAGATTTTTGCTCACAATGAGACTTGCCTGGTTAAATAAAGGTAAAAAAAAAACTAGGATATCCCACAGGTCTTTGCTCTCAAAGAGATCGCATCGCACAAGGTTGTACACTTGCTTCCTTGCAAACCTGACCAAAGTCAGCATGCTATGCAGTCACCTATGGCCAAACCACTGCCTTCAAACAACGCTGACTACTCAGGCAGCAGGCAGCTGCCTTCTGTTTTCGACAGACATGACGCATCTTACTTCCTCACAGCTGGTAACAGGAAATATATTAGGAATGGGTTATGTAACTTTTCCCAAACTACAAAGAGCAGACAGAATATGCAGTCCTAGCTATAAATGCTAGCTAATGATGCACAGTTTGTCCATTTGTCAATACTTGCACAGGCTGTACTCAAACAACAATAAAAAACAATAAAACCTAATAGACTATACCAAACTTTAGCCGACATTGCCACAAACTGGCAGGCAAGCCGGTCATGGCAGAACCATAAAAACAGTTTGCCTACAAGCTAATGGGGTGAGCTAGTTTAAAATGTCATTATGTTTTGCAATCACTGAAGCGAGCACACACACACACACACACACACACACACACACACACACACACACACACACACGTTGCTATACATAATTTTGTCAATGCCAAATCAACAGGGAAAAATGCCCGGAAGACATTCTGTTGCTTGGTTCGCAAAACAACACGGAAATGAAAACAAGATGTTTTTTCTAGTAGCGAAACACAAACGCAGACACTTATCAAATAACAAATCAGATGGCATACAAAGAGCAAGACAGCCCTTCAATCAGCTATTCTATAGCAAAGTCGGCATGTAATTTCTTGCTATGCACCCATGAACACAGATGATTATGTTTTTGAATAGCAATGGTCACACACAGGCCTATTGCCCCGATAACATCTGAATGGGCAAACATGATGGCTCAAAAGCAATGAAAGTAACGCATTTGGCGGCTTGTAAATGTATTATACGTCACTGTGTGTGTGTGTGTGTGTGCGCACACACTGCAGTAGATCTGTACACCTTACATTGGCAGTGGCTATTGTGCGCTATGCTAATACGTGGCTGGAGCTAGATGACTGGGATGGCAACGCTGTGAGAGCTATTCGAACAACTACAATCTTGCTCTCTCTACGCTACTCTCTACCTCTCTCGCCCGTCTTTTGTGTCAAACTAGATGGATGTGTGTGCAGATGTA
>JAOEHI010009009.1:0-34096 GCA_025447815.1 Percopsis transmontana | reverse complement strand
GCTGAAGACTGGTCTCGCCACACCAGGTTCCAATCCTGCAATCAGCTTGGCTGAACAAGTCAAGAGAGAGAGAGAGAAAACCGGGCAGGCAAGGCTAGACAGAGCCAGTAATCCCAACAATACTATGTTAATACTGCAATATCAAAGCAATGCAATGTAAATCATGAGCAAATTACATAGAAAATGCGGGGGGCAGTGCAGATAAAATCAGCGGGCAGTGTGCAATGCCAGGCGGGGAAAAAGCTGTAAAAACTCTCTGCGTGCAGTGTGCAATGGGCTTTATCGTGTTCCAAAGTGAAAATTTATGTTCAGATTTAAATATTTTGCAAATATCAATATATCTCGAGTCACTCTCAATCTTGAATCATTTCCTAGGTAAAACATCATGGCTTTGAGCAAAGCCCAAAATGCAATAAACTGGGCAAGTGAATAATGTCTCTATAAACACAGCTGATCTTGTATTGAAGGTAATATCACTGTAATGATTTACCACCTAGACCACATAGAACTCAATCAGAAAATCAATCACAAATGCAAACATCAAACCAAATCATTCTCAATAAACAAATGTGAAGGGTGTCATGGGGCTACTATGTCTTTACCTGGTGGGGTGTGTGTTTCTCTTGGTTTTTCCTGTTTGTATGTTTTTTCCCTGGAGGAGGTTTAGGGGGCGTGGCCAGCACCTGGCCTGAGTTCCGCACAGCTGTGGCTGATTCCATCATCACTTCACTCTGCTTTTAAGCTTGGGCGGAAGACTGCCACAGCGCCAGATTATTATCTCACCGTAGACGGTATCGTGGGCTACTCTACGTCAGTCATTGCATGTATCCTCGTGTTCTACGTTGTCTAACTTCGTTGTATTTTGTGCAGACATCGCTTTGGACTTACCTGCTGACGGCGTTTCCCCTCTACCTTCAACTCCTCTGCCGAGCTCTCTCGGATAGGATCCGTAGGCTGAGCCGCCTGAGTTTAACCTTTTGTTCTGTTTTTGAGAATAAACATTAACAAAAACTTATTTTTACCTCTGTTTTGCCGTGGTGTTCCACCCTAACGGAGGGTAAAAAAAAAAAACGGTATTGTAGGTTATTTTATGGATTCTTTTACATTTAAGTCACGCTTTGACAGACTGTCTGGGTGCGTGTGCGTGTGTCTGTGTGTGTGCCCGCATCCCACTCCCTTCTTAATGTGCGTAGGGAAATAAGATATAGGCATTGACACTAGTCACTCTCAGTTTTTATACATGCGGATTAGCCTGAAAAAACTCACAATGTTAAGGGCAGATACCTCAGGTCAACCACATAACAGTTTCTCTTATTACACAAATTATTATTCTTTCACTGAGTTAATACATTTATTCTAAGGCTTGGGAATATAAAGAGTTGCGGTTTAGAGAGGATGAGTAATTTGCTGTCACAGAGCATCAGGGACCCACACAATGTCACAAAGTGAAGGCATGGCGAGGAATACAAATAGCAGAGGTGAATGGCAAGGGAAGTAGACAGAAAGCCAGAGCAACACAGGCCCTCCGCCTCTGCCATTTTCTCAACTTTACATATCAGTCAGGGACCTCTCAGTTGACCACCGTCAGTCGGGCAAAGAACCATAGATCAATCAGTGTCCAGCAATTAATGCCTGTGTTAAGAAAATATCGAAAATGCACAAAGTACAACAGACAAGCAGAATACAGTGAAATCCCCACCACTCCCTGTCCTGCACACACACACATACACCCCTCCCCCTACCCAGATACATTATAAAACACTTGCTTGCACACGCACACAACTTTTAAGTAACTTTTAAATGAAAACATAGTTGGAACCGATCAGACAGCATGCTCCACAGAGTAGGGACACAGTAGCAAAAATGCACCTTGGTTAGATTGTAATTGTATTCTTGGTACAGCTACAAGAGTAGTTGCCTGGTGATCTGAGATCTCTGGTTGGTCGGTAGTCAGGGCAGGTCCAGCAAAAAGGGCATTACAGAAGTCTAATCTTCTTGAGATGAAAGAGAAAGTTTTCTCATTTTGAAAATAATTAAGCGGTTTCAGAAATACTGCTGATAAGACTATTAAGACAATTAGGATATGTGTGCATAATAAAATCAGTATCTCTGCTCAATTTACAAGTTGATCATTTAGTAGATGCATTTATCCAAAGTGACTTACAATTACATGGTGCTATTACATGGAGCAGATAGGGGTTAGGCATCTTGCTCAAGGGTGCTTACAGGTAGACCACCTCTAGGGATCGAACACACGAACTACCGGCTGGGAGTCTAACGCATAGACTACTAGACTATCCTGCCCCCACCCTTGCTCACTGGGTTTCAGTGTCAAAGTATTGAACAGGGGAGCGATCACCTGCCTGTGAGCCATTGTGCCTATACAGCAACGTTTTCTATTTGTTTAGCTGTAGAAAGTTTTCCAACAGTTTACATCAAGTGAAAAAACAATATTGTCAATGGGGTTGAGGTCAGGGGATATTGATGAATTCTAAATAATGTCCTCCTCACTAGCAGTACAGTAACGTTACTCGCAGCTTCCATCGTGAAGTGAACCAACAGGCTAGCTAGCTAGTTTATTAGCGTATGATCGTGTCCCCCACAGCGGGCGGAAGTTGTCATAGCGTTAACAAAGCTCATTGTCATCCCACCCATTTAGTGGGAAAATATGATTGATACATTTTACTCATCTGAATTTAGTTTAATGTAGTTGAATTACTATTACTTGGCCCTCTGTAAATGTATAGCAGGACCACCAATCACAGAGCTACATAGCATTTTCGTCCCAACAACTGCAGAGTTTGCAAAATTTTGATAGGGTGACATTTAACCCTTCAAATTCCAACACAAACTGAATGGGCAGGCTCGAAGGGTTTATTTCCTCAGATGTTGATTGTCAAATGATTAATTGGTCAAATAAAATTAGAACAGATGACTTTATACATGTTATTTTTTATAATATCTTAGGGCCTAGAGGACCCGGATCATTCCCCTCTGCTTCTCATACACTAAAATCAATTTTTTTTTTTTTGCATGAGAGCTGTTTCTTTATACAACCTCTTGTACGTAGGTTGCTAATAACTGATGGATCTAGGCTGTTCTTCTTTAATATATGAATGGCTATAAGAGGAGTGGGTAAAATGCCAAACTGTAAGGGAGCATTCATTCATAATGAAAAACTATTTTAAATACTTTAGTGGGGATGAGAACAGGCGGAAGACTCCTTAAATCCTGATCTATCTCCTCAAGAGGACTGATGATGATAGGTGAATTGATACCTCAGCCATATTGATACCTTAGCCACGTCTCTACCTCATAAGACTCCCATCACCCTCATCCCCTATTTAAAATTACCCCTTCTGTCTATCTTTCTATATCATAAAAAATAAATAAAGGATCAGCTAGGCGCGCTCTTGGCAATTATATTTAAAGTACTTAATGCCACGCTTAGTAACTAAGGTATCCCTGATGACTGAAGTCATTCTTCTGACAGAATGTGATGACTGGTGTAGGAGCTAAATAGCAAACATATTTACTTATTGTAAGTCACTTTGGATAAAAGTGTCTAAATTTTGTAAATGTGGGCAGCCTATTGGATAAGGTAGTAGACTCCCAGCTGAAAGGTTTCTTAAGCAAATTGCCCTACCTCTAACTGCTCCTTAATACTTGTAATTGTACTCACTGTAAATAGCCCTAGATACAAAAAGTTTCTGATAAATCTGTTTGTAATGTAAATGTAAATGTTGCATAGAGATAAAAAAAATGTTGTTATATTACCGCAATGTGATACATCTTGCAATATAACTGACTGAAAACCCTGCTTAATTACGTAAAAAAAAGGTCACTTTGGCAATCGTATAAATGTAACGAATGGACTCACCCATTTATGATACTGGAAAAATAAAATGCTCCAGTTCTGTTTAAATCGCCTGCTGTTGGAGAATAAACGCACAATAGTTCTATTACAATATTCAGTAAGACATGTTTCTTCACAGGACTTGACAGTAGATGTGGTAAAGGTTCCTTATTTCTGTTTGTCTGTCTCGACGCAGTGGAAAAGATATGTTTCTTGGCAAAGACATTTAAGTTAACATATCTTTTTTCCCCACCCCACTGACAAGATCTCCACCTATTTCAACTGACTCCTAACCATATGCTTTAAAGCCTCCACTCTGTGCACGCCTTCAAATGAAATTACTTTCCCCAAGTTAAAACTGCCTTCCGCATTTGGTTTTGAATGAAAATGTGATAATTACTTAGACAAGCAGTTCCAACACATCTGTCTCATTCTCACCACACCTTATTGAACCTAGCTAAAAGTACAAACGACAAATGTTAGGTAGGACTGGAGTCAATGAGCAACAAGACTCAAATGCACACAATGAGTGGGTTGCAGTTTAATTTGTTTCAGTTAGCTGAAACAAGAAAAGAGAGAAAAAAAACAATTTGCCTTTCAATTCAGTTTTCTTGACAGAGATTCTGTCAAGAGTTCCTGAGCTAATACCATATACAGTATTATGAACTTTATTATGATCATAATAATAGGCCTGGGGAATGCCGACGGGTCAAGTTTAAGCAGTTTCTTTGCTGTTTGTTACCGAACTGGGATTTCCCCCAATGTTTCTTCTAACCCTGCAGGAGTATTGGTCCTCATTTGTCAGCAGGGCCACCAGGCCCGGAGAGGTTGTCTGTCTTTGATGAATAAGACAGGGACCTGTTTCCCTTTCCCCCATCCATCAAGTCCTCTAAACTGTATAGGAGGCAACAGTCTGGCCATAGTCCAGTGACTCTGGTCTCTGGGTCTTTAGGTACATATACTGTAGGTACCCCCTCGCCAACCATGCTGATACATTTCACAGATTAGCCCACTGTTTGTAGCGTCAACAGAACAATATTGATATAAAGGGAATTTAAAAGGCATACATTTTTTCAGCGTTTTATTGTTTTTGCCTGCAAACTTCGAACAAGCGGATTGCCACTGAGGATGCTTCACTTTAAGGCCTTTCTGTCGAATTGAATGGATCTACAATTAGCTGTAAATACTTGGGCCGACAAATTGCCTTTTTTTTCTCAGTGGGGAGAGATAGCACCCCCCCCCCTTTGTCTCCCCAATGACACCATGAAACAGACCCTGCCCATCTCCCTGACATGACATTGAATTAACCTTTCACGTTCCAGCGTAGGTCTAACTGGAGATAAGGTTGCCTTTCTTATAGGCCCTCTACCTCCCTCTCCCCCCCCCCCCCCAACACCACTTTGTTGCTTCTTGCCAGTTCAATTAACAATGGCAGAGGTTCCTCTCTGCTCATCCTGTCAGCGCACCAGCAGCTGAACTCTAACACCTAGACCCGATGGATGTTCCAATTACATGACGCCCTTCAGCCCTTCAGCAGTGTCAAGGTGTCAAGGTGACAGCGTGTGAGAAAGCACCTGTGTGTGCGCGATGACCTCTAACCAAATGCATTACGGGCCAGTGTGCAGCTGACACATTGTGTCTCCAATCAACCCTGGTGAACCTAGGCATACTGGGCCATACAGCAATGATATAGCCTCGATAAAGGTTGGATGATGATGTAGGTTGCTGCCCCAGGGAGAGACAAGCAAAGAGGGAGAGGTCTTGACAGGCAAGTTCATTTTTAATAGAAGTGAGGCATCATGCATTGCATTTCCTAACCTTGGGATGTTTGACATGCTGGCACAGTCTGTTTGTGCTCAGTATCTGTTTTCTGGAAAGATAACAGTGCTAGTGGTTTATTAGCCTTTATTGTGGTTGATTATACTATAGGGCTACATTTCGCTTCAATTTCATTTTTTATCATAAACACCTAATTTCATTTGCAACTGTAGGTGAGTGATTCACGGGTACGTGAATGCTAAATTAAGACACAACACATACTACCTAAACATTCCATTAGTAAACTACTAATGGAATGGAACTGCTCAGGGCTAAATTAAAGTCATCACTGACTGCTGCTTTATGCTTATCTATAACATGAACACAAAGAACAAAGCTATCACTATTGAATCTTTGGTTTAAGCGTGTATACTTTTTTCTGACAGATTTGTCTGAAGCTTAAGTCAAGCTCCATTTTATAACCATTTTATCTCTAAGTCGGAAGCAAAAAAGCCACCCAAAATGTTTGGATAGCTTAACTTAGTCCATGTAAAATCTGATAATGAAGTGTCTTGTAGAGAATGGAAGAAGTGAGAGTCCAGCTTGGTAGTGGCCTATTTTTATAATATAAGGGAATTGTGTAGATTCCACTAGATGCATTTGCTTTGTGTAAGACATTTAAAGCTCATCTGCATGTATCCTACCTTGCTATGTATTACAAGACTGGTTACAAAAGCATAGAAAAGGTGTCTCTAACATGTTTTACTATAACCTCTCTATTATAGTTGAGTATGGATTCAGGCTTTAATTATTACAGTGTATTGGAGTTGTGGGTGACTGGAGATCGTTCACGAACCCTTTTTTTAAGCAAATTAGAATTTTTAGGATTTTAAGATATTATTCACCAATTGATGCTAACAGGATTTTATCTAATTTGTGTTTCATTATTAAGTTATATATATCTGTTTATATATTTTTTATTTTGACCCAAATTATCTGCAATTTACCAGAACAGATTCCATGACAACCGCAGGCTATCACCTTGGCAACAGCCACCACGACAACCAGTGTCTTTCAGTATAGCAACAACGTCCTAGGCAAGCATAGCCTGTTCCAGATCAATGGGATGTAGAGGCACATCTACAGTATACAGCATGCTGTGCCGTTCGTACAGAATACAAGCAATGTAAAACATCCAAGTACTGCTACTCTGTTTCCCAGGACGGTAAATTGTAATGTTGTTCTTGCAGTCTTAAAACTTTGCTTTTTTTTCCACACAGTGTTTCAATTTTCACAGCATTTCACAGTTTAAACAGTGTCTACAGTTCCTCCTGCTCATTCTGTCTTTATCTAACTGGCCCCTGACAGAGCTAATTATACAGCAATAACAGACATTAGCCAGAGTATCTCCATGCAGTACTGAACAAAGGAAACAGCATTACAAAATATTTCCAGCTATTAAAGGTACAAGTTGTATGATGATGATTATAATAAATAACTATGCAACTAAACTTGAAATATTAAAATAATTCCAATGTTTATAGATTGAAATTCATGTTGACAAGAGGTTGTAATACTATAATAATAGTATATATATATATATAATAATAGTGTGTGTGTCTAAATATAAATTATGTGATTTAAATGTACAGACTTTAAACTGACCTTTATTAAGCTCTTGGGAATGCTATTAGAAATATATCTAAAAATGAAGCTACAGTGGGTATTTCCTTAGAACAGAAAATGTTTCTAACTCAAATAATATCAAAAATGACTATGTCTTCCGGAGAAGAAAAGGAGTTGGTAATGGCCACTGCATGGGTAACTAGCTCAAAGTGTACAAGAACATTAAATAAAAAAATTAAAAGGAGTATTGTTGGAATTTCAGTCAGGTCTAATGTATGCACACACATACAAGAAAATACTCACGTAGGCTGAATTTTGTACTGCAAAAATAAAAATGTCACACTCATGGATGAATCTGGAATAAGGCTTGAAAACTATAAGCCATTCTCTAACTGTAAAGTCTTTGTCAGTGGAGGACTTGTGACAGCATGCCCCCCCAAATTTCCTTTCTACTTACAGATTGTAATAACACATTAGAAAAATATAGTTCTCATGCAGTTGGAGAAAAAATTATTTGCGTTTGTTATCTCTGAGTCTGCTCATAAACATCACAGATATGCCTTCTACTGTGACTCGGTCCTCAGAAAAGGTAACTTGTAAAATAAAGTAATTTTCTCTAGGCTCTTTTCCTTGGCTAATAACTTGAGAGAAATAATAATACAAAAACAGAATCTCTCCTGTGAATGTTCTTTCAAAGGCCTGTATTTTTGCCAATGTCGAGCTGGTTGAAACTAAAACATAATATTTCTGAGAAGGTCTGTTAAAAAAATAATAAACAATGGCCAGATCTACAGGGCCTCACCTATTTTCAGACCCAGGAAAATGGAGAAAGGAAATGCAACAGAAATTGGGATTTGAACCTATGATGTCAATCAGAGCATAACCTCCATGTTGACGGAAAGAAAACAAGACAAGACTGCCAGCATCACACCAACCCCCTTTTGAAGCCCATGTTGTTTTGCCCACCACACATCCTGAATCACCAGCAGCTCAGACAGGCTCGACGTCACATGCGGCGCCAGGCCCCTGCTTATCCTCTTACAGTCATCTTGGTGGAGCATGGATGTTTAAATTGGTTAAGCAGAGAACTGGCACATCAGTCCCTCTCTCATTAACCAATGGGCCGGGGACAGAAGCGGAGTTTCTAAATTGGGACGGCCATGCAGCTGTGTCTTTGCTATGCAGCTTGTCACTCAGCACAGCTCAACTTTAACCCATCAGCCAGTGCAAGATGCTATGCTGCTGCTGCATTATTTGTCTTATGGAAAGTGAAAAAAGGCTCTCCTAGCAGTGCTTGTTGAGCATACCGTGGCAGCTCCCATCGCCAGCGTTTTTCCTAAGGCAGCGTTGACCCTGAGTGCAGCGATGGGTGAAGCAGCACAGTACAATGGGGGAGCGCGCAGCACCACAGCCAAAAGTGTAGTTTGTTCTCTCTCTGCATGTCTTTGAATGTGAGCGTGTCAATGCAGGGATGGCACACTTCTGCATATCCCCCTCTGGCACGATTCCTCCGCAACAGAATTGATCTGGGCTGTTTATCTCGTTAGCTTGTAGCACGTAATCAATCACACAAGGGCATTCAACACAGGCCTCCTACCGTTTGTGTGTTACAACGCAACTCCCATGCTTGTGGTGAGCTCTGTTCTGTCTACAGTTAGACTTGGCAATAGGTCTAGGCTGAGCTGCATAGTACTGAGCAGAGTATCTTGGCATTCATTCAAATGACGCGGCTTGAATATTGTTGAGTGATGTGGCATGGACACACGCACACACAAACCCAACAAAAAAATCGAATTATCAGACTCAATAGAGGCATCACTCATTGGACTGTTGCTAACCCAAAATTAAGAATGCACCAACAATGCCGCACAAACATTACTGTAGTTGCTGCGGTCAAATCTTGAGGGAAAAGGGGCATTTATTGAGGTGGCAATTGTTTTGTCACACTTCTGGTGAGAAATCACTGCAGAGCATGTGTGTTTCTCATGCTATAGGGAAAAGAAAGGGCACTATATGTACAGGGCTGCAGTGGGCAGTGCTATTTTTGAAACAAAGAAGTCTGATAAGATATTATGTGTTAACTTGTGTCAGAGATCAATTTGATTGTTAAAGCTGCTATCCACAACGTTTTTCATTAGAAAAAAATATGTATTTACAATCCCTAATTTGTGGCATGCCAAAATACAGAATGTGCTTCTATCGATAATTTCCATTGGAACTACATAAATGGCTACCACTACCCTCAGATCCCGGTCTCATAGCAAGCGTATCACTTTCAGTAGGTTGTTTATTTCTCTAGCAGTCCTTAGAAAGCATCTTATAACGGGGTAGAAGTGTCAGTCTGTATTGTGTTACCCCATGGCACTAATGAGATGGCGAATTTCATCAAAAGAATAATGGGTTATTGATTACAGCTTTAACTGTAAAAGGAGACTTGAGATCCTAATCAACTGAGGCTTGCACCCAACCCTACCATACAATTTCACCACACCCTTAGGCAGACAGCAAATGTTGCTGCACAGAACCAAACTGACTATCAGATAGATGCACCATACCATTATTTGAATACGCCAATTGGCAGCACAAACAATCATTAAAGTATTTCAGTAAGTAGTATTTGACGGAACAATCACTTTGTCTCTGTATAATCATTTTCATTTGAAGTGCTTCTAGCAACATATTTTTCCTTTGCTATTTAACCTTTGCTGTGTACTCTGTCAAGGAGAGGCAGACAGAGTAGGACATTTTCTTCAATCTCTAATTGGATTGTTTTGTTCTGGTTACTTTAGTAGTGAGAGGACTCAATAAATACTTCTTGTTTCTGGTTAAGTTGTGAAAAACATCTGGACAATTAAACTAGACAAAATCGACATATTTTTGCCTTCATCCCACATATTATTCTTCATAACATTACCAAAGCCTCTAGCTGTAGTCTGAAGGGCATCATGCACTAGCCCTGAGGAGCAAATATTTCACCATGCATTTGATATCTTCTTAAGTTCAACTTCTCAAATTCAGTCTTTAACCAGCCAGTTCAGGATTGCTACCCACATGTGTTTTTATAACCATTTATTAAAGCCCCAGGCACATAGCAGATAGTCCTACACTGTTGACAATAAATCTGTGTTGTAAATTGGTTGTAGATTTTTCACAACCACACATAACCTTTCAGACATAAGCATGCGTTCCCTTTATGTGGATGCGTGAAAGGTCACACAGGTTTTCCAGTGACAAGATTACTGTTAAATAGACACAGGCAAGAGGAGGATTGACAGAGCTTGTTTGGATGGACAATTTAATGGTATATTAGGCCAACCTGCTGGCATGCGTGATTAAAACGGGGGCTCTCTCAGCCCTCACTGGTGTGTGTCAGTGTGATCTGAAGACACAACACAGGGAGTGTAAAGTAACTTGGACCCACTTGAAATGCTTGCGACAGCAACAGCAACAACAACAGCCATTGTGCTGACCGGTCATCTTTCACTCCTTACCACTCAGTTTGACAGTACTGAACGGAATCTAAGGCCTCTCCTGCACATCAAATATCATCTTCCAATGGTAATTGGAGATCTTATCAATCACTCACCTTCAAACTGACTCGGCTTCAAGACATTTTTATTTTACTAGACACCATGACAGGAGATGGATTTTTGATATTGCTAAGATTGCTAAGATAAGTTAGTTATCGCATACTGTGTAACAAGGACATTGCACTACATTTGCCGGCAGTGGATAAAAACTGTTGTGGTCTTACTGTTTTTCAGGGGGTATTGAAGTAAATCAGATTGGCTTCAGAACTTGAAAACAAAACCTTACAAAATAGATGTCATAATGTAAAATTGGCAATTTGCCTCACACACTCAGTTCTGCAGGGGGCTAAAACATGGTCTTTATCCAGAGTTGAGCTATGCAGGTGAAAATGAGCACAACAGCGTCCAGATCTGTCAGCGTGTAGTATAAGTAAAGGCTAAACCGAAATGAGCAAAACCTTTTTTTACTGTTTCTTGCTAAAACCACATGTAACATGTTACAGTTGATGCCCTCATTTCCAATGCCATACAAAATAATTAAGTTATTACTGGTGCCCTTTTGATATTTATAGATTTTGTGTTTATGTATTCTCTTTCATGCCTTTTTATTTAGTCCCATTATTTTTGGCAAAATTACAGCTAATTTACATATCTGTTGAATAAAAATATAGAAGTATTATTTGTTTCGTTTCTAAGTACACATTATATATGTTATATTTACATGGTGAAATCAACCAGGTCATCATGACCCCAATATAAAATAAAGCCACAGTCATTCAAAAGTCATCACTATTTACCTTTGTACATAATATAAATTAATAGTGTTTACACAGAAGTCCCCCAACAAGCAAACAATTTACAATTAGTTCATTTGGCAGACACTTTCATCAAAAGCGACTTAAAATTACATGGTGCTATTACATGGAGAAGGTAGGGGTTAGGCCTTTTGTCTGGGAGTGCAACACCTAGCGGTCTAGGTGTTGCAAACCCCAAACAATCATGGGAACAGTAGTACATTTTTCCTTCTACCTACCTTCCTGTGCTGCCTTAGCAGAGGCAAAACCTATATTTTTGTAAAAAATGCACACATTTTAATTTAATCCACACACATTTTCATGAGCACAATACAGTATATATGGATCTTTGAACATCACCTAAATTTTGAGCATGTAGGGTCACCAACATCATAATGGCTGTTACTGTAAGTTATGACCTGTACATGGACTCAATAAAATGTTCAATTTCTTAAAACTGCAGAGGAGGAATTGGCTGCTTTTCACACGGATCTAAATGAACCACTCACATTTGTATTTTTATAAAGCCCAGTTTAATGGATGCATATAGTTCTTATTAAAAGATGAGGGATTTACGTCAGAGCCTATTGAATTTCCTTGAGTATAATTGAGAGATCTTGCGTAGGCTTCAAAACAGGGATTATTGTTATACAGTGCATTTGCCATCAACAATGCTTAATCTCTAATTGCAGCAGCGATCCCTAATGGCCGTGATCCACCAAGGCTGAAGCAGCCGCTACGACACGACACCAACTGACCCTCCTGGGGTGTCAATGTGTTGTCTCGCCTTTTGTATGTTGGTATTCTACATGCATGTATGATGATACGCCTGTTTATCCGTACAGTATACAATATACAGCATTATGGCAGAAACCGTCTGTATCCCATTGTGCTAGAAATGAACCAACCAACCACTACTGTATGTTCCAACTATGCAGCATCACTTCCCGAAAGCATGTCAAGAAAGCTACCGACCACCTACAGTTCACTTCCACAAAGCGACAATGGTAGAATCCACCACCAGACTTTTTTACCGCATTTTTTACATCATTAGCAAACCATGGCAAACCATAATGGAACAATTTTCCATTTTTGTCAGCATTTAATAGCAGTGGGCTTAGAACCATTTACTGTATATCCTTATAGACAGCTACAGTGTTCAAGGGTAAAAATTATTACCTTTGTAATAATGAGACTAATTGAGCAACTGGTGTCTAAATACTTTATTCTGCAGATGAAAGTATTTAGACACCAGTTGCTCATTTAGCCCATGGGCTCTGATTTAGTCAGTTGGGGAAAAAACTACACTTTTGTGAGAATTGGTCTGGGAAAAATTATTCAAGACTGGAACACTAACCCTAACCCTAACCACCATTTGCCTGTCTATATTTCAAAAGTCCAAAGACAATATTTGGCATGAACATTGGTTAAGCAAATCTTATAGAATGTTGTATTTATTTGCTTTAAAACCCTGTATCTCTTAATATATTACATTCTAAAGAAAATCTATCAGCATACTGACTGGTGACAATCACGTAAATCAAAGTAGTAACAGCATAAAAGTACTCTCCAACCCCAGTCTATTTTAGTGTCAACTAGAGTTTCACTCACAACAGCAGAGTTTCACATAACTAAATCCCAAAATAAACCAACTTGCCGGGGGGCAGTTTGGCCAGTGCACAGTGTTGTAACCACACGTACAGTAAAAGCACTACAACCAAAGCAGTCACACTGACCAATCCCAGTCATCTGGCTGCTCGCATGAGCAGTACCACATGTACAGGTGTAGGCCTATAGCAGGAATTAAAGAGTGAATGCCAATGGCTTAGCTAGGCAACTGTGATTATATACATGTGTCTACCATTTTGCTAAATATAAAAATACTATCTGCTGATACTATACAGTGATATATACGATATATACCGTTACTGTGATGATGTGATGTCATGGAAATACATTTATCATGACAGAACTAGCCATATTGCCCACCCATAGGCTTGACTATTTGAATGTCATTCTATTGTACGCTAATGTATTTGCATTACAACAGTACCCTGTGAACACATGACACAAATGACTGTGAGAAGACTTCTTACTTCTTTTCTGGCTGTTAATAATCCCAAAATGAGTCATCACTAATGAATGAGTACATTTGTTGCCTTGACTGCTATCATTGTGTGTTTCCCTGGGAATACCTTCCTCTTCTTCTTCTTCATGTGTAAAAGCTTGTTGCACAGTGCTCGTCTGGCCAGAGAGCCCTCCACCGATTCGCTGCCGCCAAAAGCTTCCGTTCTTCCCACGATTGCGATACACCAGTGCACCAAGGAAGACCAGGCAGGCACCCTGTTGATTTCTCCACATTACAACCAAGGGGGCAGCTCTCGTGTGTGTGTGTGTGTGTGAGGGTTCTCTTTCTGCAGCTGTGTGTACATATATGCCTTTGTAGGTATGTTTGTATACAATGCACACAAACACACACACACGTGTGCACGTACAGTCTCCATGAGTAACTCTGCTATGCCTCCTAATCTCCAACAGGCAGGCTCACAGGCCTGATAGATGTGAACATACTTAGTTTCTAGCTGTCCTTAAAACCTTCATCCTCTAACACAACAACACCGCCTGCAGGGACCATCCCACAAACACCATAATAGCATTAGAGGGCAAAGATATACAATTATTTAAGAAAAGGAGAATCATATTTGAATGGATGCAAACCAATGCCTAAAGCAGCGCCCCCCATGTAAAATAGCAACTCCATTTACAATCATTAAACAGTTAACATACTACGACCAGTTACAGTTCTGTATTCACAAACTGTCAATTGCAAAATATTCAAACTATAATTGAGCTGAATCTCAACAACAGGATTACATTGATATAAAATGACCACTACATGCAGTTTTTTTTCAGTAGCTGTATAATATTGTAAACTGAAAGACCCTATTAACATAATAGCACATAAATCAATAAATACCATTACCCTATCTTAGGCTGGTTTCCAATGTAAGTGAATCATAACATTTAACACAGAGATGTAATATGTGGCACCTTCACTCAAACCGCCATTGTTAGCGTGAAGACAAGAGTATGGTTGGTTAAAATAATATGAGATGGAGCTAACCTACTAATTTCTCACTCCTGATGCTATTTGTCCAAGTAGTTATGGTGTACCACAGGCAACTGTTCGCCTGAGAGAAAACAGGCTTCTGGCAGGTTGTGCGCCTCCATGGAGCCCAGTTTATTCTAATACCTCTGTAGGACATTAATGAGCCAAGATAGTGGATGTCTTGATGGGCAGCCAGACAGCATTTAAGTGCCCCATGGAGTGTAATCCATGGAGGGGCCACAACACTGCTGTAGGGCCCAACAGATTGCTCTGGGCCTCATTCTACAGTACGTGACTTTGCTTTTAAGCTCTTCATTAACGGATGCAAAAGCCTAGTAGGGTGTTAGGGTATTGCCATTGAATCGGCCAATCCGAGACACTGTAAGGTTCCGAATATTTAGACCATTCTCTGCTAAGCAACACGTTTAGTACTTACGAAGAGTGTAACCAAAATTGATTTCTCTAGCGACAACATCGAAAATGATAGATGATTCTGTTCCATGGTTCTGATTCCTATCACCCCTAGCAAAAAGAAACGCCATTCTAAAGGCATGCATGATATTCATGATTCCCAATAGAAAGCAGGAATCTTTTATCAGCGCTAGGTCCCGTGCAACTAACCTCCGTCCCTGCACTTCACTGCTGTCAGCATGAAGCCCTGGCAGATAGGAGGGAATGAATAGTGTGGTCACAAAGACGATAGAGCTACCGTGGCGTCACTCTGGGAAACAGTCACTGTGGTTAATATTCATGACATGAAGATTTAGTGGACAAAGAGAGCCCTCATTAATCACTTTTTACTTGCCGTCCATACAATAGATTCCCTAGAAAGGCTGGTTGCTCAGGTGGAGCATGTGTGCATTTGTGTGTGTGTGTCCACCCTTGTTTTCTATGCTAAGTCTATTTCAACACCACTCAGGCAAACGCTATACTGTGCAGTAAATATCCGCATAAGTCATGCACATATAGCACTGAGTACTGTATGTCATACTCACTTATACTCATCATGCCTCTGTGTTGGGTTGGGGGCCTGATGGAATCTGCCGTCAAGCAGAAACCAGAACCAGAAATAGCACATGTGGATTATGACCATTGCATTCACTTTTAACTATGAGCTCTGACTATCCAGAAGACCTTGTTTATAAGCAGCCACGAACCTCTTTCAAAAGACTGATGCCAAGGCTTGGCTGGGTCCTGTTTTATAAGAGGCTTCATACACTTTTTACACACAAAACAATAGTCAATCATCATTTTATATACAGCAATATTATTATTTTATTATGTTATCATAATATATTACAATTTGATACTATGTATGGTATTTTAATTATGGTGTAATGTGTTTTGTTACTTATAATAATATCTAGACCAACTGCAATGTCCCACAATATTGTATTGCATTGTATTGCATTCTACTCTATTACTTAATTTGAACCCATAGATCCTCTGGTAGTGTTGTGGCCATGTAAGTAAAGCTCCATCTCATTTGCATTTTGTGTGTTAGATGTCAAAGGCAAGGGGCCAATATGACACAAAGAATGGAATGACAAGCCGTCCCAATCCAAAAATGAGACCTGGGTGATATTCGCTGACACTGGCACACTGAGCATGCTAAATATATACGCTGTCGGAGAATGCAGCGCTATGGATGTATCTGCACCCCCGTGTGAGAAACAGATGGGATTGTGGATCCTTGTGGATCCTGGACAGAGTGAATAACGCAAGCCAGGTGTTGTTCTCTATGCACATTGATTGATAATGTACATTATACATTAGATATATGCATTAGATACACTGGATCAGAGTCAATAGATAGATGGATATATAGAAACTTTATTGATCCCAGAGGGGAAATTGCAGTGTTACAGCAGCAAAATTGACATAGATTACAAAAAATATTACAAAATTACAAAAAATGTACAGACCAAAACCTAAACATATAACATATAATATATAATAATAACATACAATAATAAGATACAATATAGTTATATCTGAATCCGTTTATATGTATTCCCTGTGCTCATAAAATAGTGTGAGCTAATAATAATAATAATGCACTTTTGCCTCTGATACATTGGGTTGTTTATGAAAATATGGTCTTGAAAGAAAACATTTGTCCTTATGTGACTGATGTCATGATGGGTGTGAGCATATTTAGACTGGGCCAGTCAGAACTTCAAGGGAGAGTATAGTCTGATGCGACTTGACACTTGGGCACGGACTTCGGAGTCCAGCCCAGACCTTGGGCACTGTCAGCTACATGAAGCAGTATTTTCCAGTGAGAACACTTTGAATGTTCTCACAGGAACTCCACTATTGGGCCAACTCTTTAGACTTTACTGAACCGAGGGACTCCAACATGATTTGGACCTCAAGCCAAATAATATATACAGTATACAGTAGTTTATGTGTTGACATTGTCATTGCAGCCATGTCAATTTACACCTTCAAACACACACACACACACACACACACTCGCACGCACGCACACACATATATGCGCACTATATACTGTACAACAAGGACAACCTCTATCACCAGGAAACTACAAGTCATTGCTCTTTCGTCCAGATTCAGCGCCATACACACCCAAATGATCATAACAGACATGTTCATTGTCTTGCTATGCGGTGGGATGGGGAAGGCTGGATGAAACAATACACTGTTGTTTTGTAGCGAGACTACAGAGAAAGTGCATACACTCATGCACCTGTGTTAGTGAACGGAACAAACCCTGTAGGCTACTGCATCTTTTCTGGGGTTGTCAGAAATGAGAAGCTACAACCCACTAAACTTCAAATCCATCCATTGCTTTTCTCAACCCAACGTCCCCTTTCGAACAGTTATTTTCTACCGAAAAGATGAAGAGAATCCCAAGAGTGAGAGTCACATCCTTAAAGTTGGCTGTCAGACATAGCTTTATATAAAACAGGCAGTGTTTTTTGTTTTGTTTTTGTGTGTGATTTTTTCTTCTTTCTGTCTTTCTGACGCAAACAGCCCTGTTTTATATTTCCCATGCATTGTTTCACCGATGGGTTCATGGCTATTTTTAAAATAAATGCTATATGCTATTATTTGTGCAAGAGGATACATTAAATTAATTTGTAAGCTATTAGCCGGTTACTAAATCGTGATTAGTCCTTGTGCTTTGTCAATTATCATGTTACAGACCTCGGTGAAGGAAAATTGTCTCCGTGCTTCTGCTATCTCAGCACCCGGTTACTCATCATGAGGATTATCAGCAATTGCTTTCATCAGGCCAGCATCGACTATCCTGTCCACCACCTCTTTGACTGCGTCCCTGTCGCATGCAACACGCATAGATGTTTTCCCCCTGGCACTTCCACCGTGCCGCTACACCAGCGACACAGGGACAAAGATGGCAATCTCCCCACCGCCGTTTCTTTCAACGCGATCAGTATAGAAATTGGTTCATCCCTGTCCAGCTAGCGTGTGCACGCTTTTTAAGTGCCTCAGATCTTTATTTGAGCCAGCAGTTCAATCAGCCAAAGCAAGAAATGAAAGAAAGGAAAAATAAAGAAAGGAGATTATATTTTACCTCATTCTGAGACTTCAGCGTATGGCTGCTATTCCCAGCTCATGTAGCAGACTCCCATTCATTCCCGAAATCCTGTTTTTCCCCGCTGGTGCCTCTCTCCTCTAGTCACTTGTCGAAAAAACAGGCACTGGCAGCGGCATTCAAAGCATCCTTTTATTTTTCCCTTTTTTCCGTCATACCAGCTGACACTCGTCCTCCAGTCTTGAACAGTGGCTACCAAAAAGAGCAGAAAATAAGGAGGGAAAGCTCCAGGGCTTTTATTCTCTTGCAGTAGTCTCCCTGCTCTGCTCACGCTCGCGAAAACCCGCGCATGAGAGGAGACGTCAACGCGGTGGCGATGTATGTCTTTTACACAGTAGCTCTTCTCCACCTTTCTCTCTCTCTCTCTCTCTCTCTCTCTCTCTCTCTCTCTCTCTCTCTCTCTCTAGACCCCCTCTCCCTCTCCCGCTCGTTATACGCGCCCCGGCGATCCACTCGTACGTCGTCGCCGTCGTAACTGACGAGACAGCGCTACACACGCGGTGCGTGTGCGAGACGAAAGAAGGCTCGACCCCCTTGGTGGGATGGCCTTTCCACTGCCATCTAGGCCTACCATTAATATTCATAATCATAATGATCATTAGACTTATATAGCGCTTTTCTAGGTAGGCTACTAAAAGCGCTTTACATATAATTGGGGACCCACCTCCTGACCTCCACAACCACCAACTTGTACAGTAGCATCCACCTGGATTAGGCCTCCGATCGAATAGGGTGGGCTGCAGATGAGAAATGAGAAAAAGTGATAGAGAGCCAAAGTGTAGACATTGTTTTGGAAGTTGGTGATGGGGGAGGGAGAACATAAAAATAAAATGCTATGGAGGAGTGAGAAATAAGGTGAACATGTAAGAGACGTGGATACTATAGGTGGAACATGGAATAGAGAGAAATAGAGAATAACCCCAGTGGAGAATATAGCCCTTTTTATACAGAAATCCCGCAATAATGGCCTTAAGAAGACCTGGCATTATGCCGCATTATCTTGTTTATACTTAACCAAACCATATTGCCGCCCCAGTGTGTCCTTTCACATAGCAATCCGGCGTTCAGGAACCCGAGGCGTGACCAAGCCTGACGTGTAGCATTGGAGAGAAAGGTCTATCTGCACTGCAGTCTCGCTGAAAAAATGTTTTGTTCATAAATTACCTCAGCAATGCTCGTTGATAAGAGACTGATAACTGGCTTGTGGCATAGCCATAGGCCTATATGTCTATGAAATGACTTGCTGAATGAATGAACATGATCGTTTTATATAGGCCTATTCATGTGTATGAAATAGTTGTGACATTAAATAATTTTGTCACTCCATTTCTGACAATATTGTCGTGGGGGAGGGGGGAGTAAAAAGAACCAGTTTTTTATTGAAGTTAATGAAATAAACTATGAACGACCATTTTCTAAAAATGTGTTTATTCGTGTAAGTATGTACAAGTGATATTTGCATTACCTAATCTTAAAGTTGTTTTTGGATAGGCCACATATCCTATTCCTAAAGGTCACCATTTCTGACCGTCAGAATGTGTGACCACACTGTACCTGCACAGTAAAAGATTCAAACACTAACCAAATGTTTCAGATGATTTGCCATCCTCTCACCTTTACGTGGACAAAAGCATTCATGTAAGGGACACCGCACCCTTTTCAGTCACACATTACGGTGGTCACAGATATCAGTGTAACACCGGTACAGAGGTGGAACAACAATGACCCCCCATTCCGCCTCTGTACCTTTTACACAGAACGGCGAGCTGGAATAAAGCCGCAATAATCCCGTTTTTCTACACTGTGTAAAAGGGGTTTTAATTGAATGGAATAGAATAGCATTCTCATTTTCCCCACATGTCTCTATTCAAGAGACCGGAGGATTCAGAAATTCTGAAAATGACATTCCCCAAGGACCATTATGAACATTCTCAGAATCCTTGTATAATCCCTGTATAATAGCATATGTTATAAACCAGCTTCGTTTCAAAAGTGTTGAATTAATTCCGGAGCTTTAATCGTGTCGCTAATGAAGCATTGCTGTATGCTCGGTTGAATGCACAGTCATACACAAATATACTGTTAAAATGGAGTGTGTGGAATGAATGTGCACCCAATCCAGCATGCACTATTTTCTACTGAGAAATATACTGTCGGGCAGTATATAACAGCTGTTTAATCTTCCAAATGAAAGTTACAATTGAGGTTGTCTGGAGCTCAAAATGTATCTAGCAAACATCTCACACGCACACCGGCTGTAATGACTGACTATCACAAGCCAATTCCACCACATCATTTCCATCCCCTAATAGCGGCAACATCTAATTTCAGGCGTCACTGAATAAGTAGCTGTGACGCTGTGTCTGCTGTGGAGGTGACACAGCGTCTGGTGTGAAGATCAAAACCATCCTCTCAGCCACCACCTCCTTGGCCTCTGACTACACCTGGCTTATCATGGAGCCACGCAGGGTCAGCCAGGCCGGTGGAGGATGGTTTAACCGTATTGGTGCAGAGCAGCGCTGAAGAGGTGGCATTGCTCTTCTGGGGAGATTGCAGAAGGAGCAGGGCCCAATGAGAGAAAAAACTATAGAGATATAAAAGGAAGGAAAGTTTGCCTCACTGACTAATCATGAAAAAAAAGATAAAATCCCAGTTTTTGCCCAGTCAATATACAAATGCAAAATGCAACCATGAGCCACACTAACTGTCTTCCAGTTAGGAAGACAGTTAGACAGTTAGACAATTAGATTATTAAACTAATGCAAGTAAGTATCAAAAACACAAATGTGTTTACACATATAATGGCCAGAAGGGCCTAGAAATGTATTTTATTGATTGTATTTGATTGTGAGTCTCAATAACCCGGTGGAAAATGTCCTCAGATGATCTTGTGACTGTGTGTCACATTTCGCTGCAGTGTGTCATGTAATATTTTGAGCTTTTTTTCGTCAGCTTGGACGCTCTTGACTTCAAGTCGCCGAATGAAAAGCCTGTTAGCCCGCTTTGCATGGGTTCAACAGAACAATTTTCTGAAAGCCCTCTGTGTTCTCAGGGGATTTGCCATCTCCTAATAAAAACGATGGTTCCTTTACGTTTTAAGGGTCAACCGCGGGCCTTTCTTGGTCTGGCTAACATTATGTTATGATTGTTTTTTATATTCCCCTTACTCATAGAGCTGTACTTAACTCACAGTATCAATTCTGTCATAATTCAAGCAGGTCATATAGCAGAAGCTTTAATCCAAAAAAAGTAGTAATCATGAGCAGGTGGGGGTTAGGCATCTTACTCAAGAATGCTTACAGGTAGGCCGGGCTTGTTGGGGATCAAACCCATGAACATTTGAGTCGTTGTGGACCACCCTAGCCACTAGACTATAGTGCCCACTGCTAATACATGTGTAGCAACAGCATCAAGGTCATATACAGTATATCAAGTGTCCAGCTGAATACTTGATCCCTTGATTTATTGACTATTATATATTATACTACTAAGGAGGTCTTTGTACGTGTGTGCGTGTGTGTGTGTGTATATGGGTCCGTCTGCCTGTCCTGTTCATATCTTCAATCTTTCAGACATCTATAATAGCTGTGGGTGGTGCCGTTTCAGCTTTTGGAGGACTGTGATTTTTCCCACAAGCCATCTGTTGTGTCTTCTCAGGCATAATGAGAGGGGAACAGAGAGACACTGGAGTTCGGCAGATGAAGTGGAGTAGGTCAGTGCACACACACACACACGTAGATACACAGACACATACACGCGCGCACACACCATGAAGACGTGCAAGAGCAACAGATGGAAGGTCCCTGATATGCTGGCAAGGCTGGAGACGGGCCCAGTTTTAGGGCCCAGCGGTCTCGTTGGGGGTCCATTGATATCCAAAGTTGTAAGAGACTTTGAAGCAGGAAAGTGTCATCCAGACTTGTAGCTTGGCAATGTACAATGACACCATTGCCAATACATACTGTAACCGGTAAAAGAATCCCGTACTGAAATATCATTGCTCACTGTGTAATGTAGTTATTAAGCAGTTGCTATGCAATGTGATTTACAAGTCTTTAGGAGCAGGTAGGCCCACAACCCAGGACTTTTTGGATAGGAGATGACATCCCAGCACTAGCCTTCTCCTGTTTAAACATGAATACATTTTCTCTATATCTCAATTATTATTTTGTTCATTTTAAAGGGGCCAAACTCCATGTATTTCATTGGAAAGAGCATTCTGCCAGTGTGGCGGCGTGAAGTGTTGCAGAGCTTGTTGCAGTGCCTGGGGTAGAAAAAGTAAAAAAATAATTCAACTTTGGCTAGAGTCTTCAGAGCGCTTAACGGTCCTCTGTGTGAATGGCCCCTTATTATTATATACACACATGTGCTATACCTGTATTTCTGGTGAATGAACAGTGTTTGTTCTATATCGTTCTATATTGAGTGTGTTTTGTTTCCTTTGTGTCATATTGCATCTCTGTACCTCTCTCTTGTTATTTGATTCCCTGTAGCCTTTATTTATTCTGCCAACTTGAATCCAACTATTGAATCAGAAAGGCATGAATTGAATCTATCTTTCCATTGTATAGCCAAAAGCTTATTGTCTACTTATTGTGAGGTACTGACAAAATGACAAACATCTTATCTTATCTATAATTAAAAATCTAATTTCAGGTGGTAGCGTCAACAATGCATGGGAATCTTAAAATTTCCTACTACATATTTTCAATTCTGTCTTATATATTCTGCTCTCAATATGCTGTAAGTGCAATACAGATGCAAATCAAAATAAACTGCCAACAGACATGTTTTTGTGAAATAACAAAAGCGCTTTCATCTTCCCGCAAAATATTCTGTCATGTTGTGGCAAACAACAATTTCAGTGATCATTTTTCGAACAGTTTCTGTTCCATAAAGTGTAGTTGTCAAAAAGGTTTTAGTTCCAGACTATAATATGCAGCAGTCACACACAATTCTGTTTTTTATATCTTATATGTAGGCCTGGAGGCATATTTTTACTAGGCAGAATGAAAACAGAAACAAAGATCGGGAGAATGGACAAGAATAGTGTCATCCCTGTCAAACACTGTTATGCTATTCTACAGAGCTGCATGTGGGAGAATGTAACTATCTTTATGCAGTATGCATGATAAGCCAGCAACTATGGTTCTGCCAGTTGTACATCATTGTTCCACAGGAACTTCCAAGTCATGTCTGCCCCTGCCCCTGCCCGAGAGAGTGTGGCTATAGACCTGTGTCATGGAGGTATTTGTGATGGTTCTAGAAACATTAAAATGCTGCATGGACAGGTGGCAGGCCCAATAATAGCTTCCATGATGGCTCTACTGTGTCTTTGGCCTTGGGCTGTATCATTATTAGGAAGTAAATGCATTGCCATGTGACCTCTACAGCACTGATAGATACAGAGGGTGCAATGACCCCAAATCCTGATAGCAAATTAGTAGCCATCCTCAGGCAAAATTAGACTGCATCATACACTTTAGAGTAATTAAAGTAAACTAGAATAAAATAAATGTATAAGTATTTTCTATGCAGAGAATAATGGAGTCTCTGTCCTTTACTCTCCCACAGTTAATAAATTCAGAGTGGTCGATAGTTTACTGTATTAAAACTTTAGAGCTGTATTATTTTTCATGTTTTGATTTTGCCAAACTTATTTTCCCACACTCCAATCAGAGGGGTGGTGTCTTCACATCCAGCCAATTGGCCAGACGTCAGCACTTTTACTAGCCACAGTTATGCCACCATGCAGGAAATTATGTCATGTGGGTGTGGGATTGTGGGACTGTCTCTTGGCAGTAGGCTAACACTGCAAAATGTACACTTGTGGTAGTCTTTTTGATAAACAGAGAATACATACAGTAATAGTTATAAGAGATTCCGAAATAGACAGTAGGCTACTATATAATTTGCCTAAGTGCCTTTACCCTCTTGGTATTATAAATGTACATACACGTAACACAGTCCTACAGTGCGTCTCCAAATATCACGGATAATTAGTCCTTCTTCTTTGAGTGTGGTAATTGTTTTACCACCATTCAGTTATATACAAACAGTACACTGACAGCTTCATTCATGGGGTAGATGTAATTGCAGTGCAGACTGAGCTTTATGAGGTTTTCAAAAGCCCACGGGACAGTGGCACGTGGCCAGTTCTTCTCTGCTGAGCAGCTGTCTGGGCCAACAGCAAGGAAGCTGATGAGGAACTGCATTTACATTGAATTAGGCCCTCAGTTGGACAAGGGCTTGGAACAAAGGGACTCAGACAGCAGATCGACAGGCATTCACAATAATGGTTTATTCCTCTGTCTCTTAAAGATCGTGGGAGGGTACATTATAAACTAGCTGACCAGTAATGTTCTGTTTTGAACACCAGAATCTCCAGAATCTCCAGAATCGAAATGGAACGGAAACATAAGGAACAATTGATTATTTCATGTTGAAGAAGCATGTGTTGTCTTATAATGAGGAAAGAAAGGTATAAAGTCGAGGGTAAAACAAAAGTTTAGTATTGCTTTAAGCAAGAGTTGTTGTTTTTTTATTTTTTCTTATTCAAATTTTTTCTTTCTAATCCAGTAAAGCTGAGACCAGCTGCCTTTGAATATGTTCAGAATGTTTACCCGCCAATTAGAGCTCAGGCCTTGAGTGGAATATAATGTACCAAAGATCTGCTTCCTCAATACTGCAGTAACAGTCCCAGTAAGGCAAGTCAATGGTACATGATGTAGTTAATATTGCTTCAGTAAACAATGCTGTAAAGAAAGAAAAAGCCTTCTCTAAATCAGACTAATCTCAAGATCAGTAGTAAAGACTTTGTCCACAATGAGGGCAAATTAACCATGTAATTTTACTTGTGTTATGCAGCTGCATTGGTAGAGGGGTTATTTTCTCTCATACTGTGTGTTTTACTCCCAGTTATGTTTATGGCTGAGGTCATAGTGCTAATATATTTTTCTTAGTATTCGAAAGAAGAAAAAGAAAATATTGCAATAAAAGAAAATTGCAATAAAAAACACTTCTGTGACTACCCATTAACCATACTGACTAGTAGATAATAGGACTAAATAATGATGATGTTAATTTTACATTTACCATTTACGAAAGCAGTGGTGTTGAAGCATCTTACCAGCAGTTAAAGTACTTGCCCAGTGTGGAGGTAACTGCATTAGTTATTAACTGAAGTACTGTAACACCGTGGTCTATAGTGCATGAAAGCGTGCATGGCTCATTTCAGATGGACGCTTAGTATTGCAGTCCCTATGCAGTAAACAAATAGGTGTTCTCCCAGCACAGCGCCGTGTATGTTAGAAGCTGTTTTCTTATGTCAATAACAGCCGATGTGTGACCGTTTAGAAATGGAAAAATCTTTGATTTCAGGCAGTGATATAGGAGATAATGATGCATCTCTATCCATGAAAAGCATATAGTTTTATCAGTCTGTCAGTTAATGGTTGCAAGCCTCCAAATAAAATATCCTGCATCGTCAGTTTTTAAATTGGGGCAGTAAACAGGCAGACTGATACAAAACTGAAAGGAGTGGAGCGTAACAGTTTATATTGTTGCACACATTAGATCAAGAAAGCCAGACCTTGGACCTGCTTTCCATATCTAATATATCCAACGTGGAATACAGTCTCCAGAAAGATATATGTCTTTAGTGTCAACATTTCCCTTCATAAAAAGCTCCAATAGACAAGGATGAAAAGCAAAAGCAGGCACTTTTGACACTTTTCCATTGGTGTTCTTCAGCAAAGCTATACTTTATTTTTGTTTCAACAGTAAGTGTGATGTGCCTGTGTCTCATCTAATTGTTGTTTTTTGTTTATGTTTTAAGGATGTGGAGCATGAGAAAAGAGATGGGATGGAATGAATCCAGTCTCGATGGAATGTATAAAAAAAATGATGAAAGAACATATAAACCTGTTTTCAATGAAGAAAGATAATTTTGACAATTATGAGGATTCCTTGTTCCTTTGATTACATTAACTATTTTTTCAATCCACTTGAAAGAAGATGTTCTGGTTGATTTTGCCTTGGAGAGATGGTGAGGAGAAAGAAAGTATTTCATGTGTGAATATTTTATTTTATAATGCTAGTATTTAAAAAAGAAAACAATTCACACATACTGGAGTTCATAAAGTTGTGGGATATTATTATCATAATTTTTTTATAACATAAGAAAAACTATTGAAAAAATGATTAAATTATTGGAATATACATTTTATCTTGCTTTGTGTTTTTTTTTACAAATAAAAGATTGCTGGGCTCACTCAGTCTAAAGCAAAGGAACTAAATTATGTGCGCCGTTAATGTCTGATTAGAGGGCTCTGTCCAACATGTGTACATACATCCAGATTCTAGCGATAATCATCCATTGTGCCACAAGAGCTATGATTTGCACATGGTGTGATGACCTCAAAGCTTTCTTATGTGCTTATGAGAAAATGAGTTTCCACTTTCCCATTCCTCAACAACCTCTAACAAAGGGCAATTAATTAAGCAAGGCAACAAACCCATGTGTTCTTCATGTGTTTTTCAATGACCAACATAAGACTTCAAGCATGTTTTTTACTTTGTATAAAATCTTTCTACAGTGCAGTATACAGTATGTGCATACTGGTATGTGCATTGCTGTATACAGTATACTATACCAACAAATGACTCCTAGATCTTACCCTAGATACCAAAAAATGTGCTACATTTAGCCTACCTTTTTTAAATTTAGACAAATGTGCATTTATTAAATGATGTCACCGTTAGCATACTTTAGGCATTAGATGCGCTGACATTTCCGGGCCCTGCTGTACCTATTTTACTGTACTTAATTCAATCTCTTGGAGAGGACAGCAAGGTTAAAAAGGTAATTCAATCCACTTTATTGATGTAAGTATCGACCGGTCAGTCTGAGCTTCATGTTTCAGCACTCCAGAAAGGCATCCTGGCTCTCCATAAGATATGCTACATTATTGACATCAAGCTAATTTTCACATAATCCTTTCGTGAATTAGATAGACATGAACAACACAGTCTCATCACCTAAAGCCTTGCCTTACATTTCCTTGGACATGGAAGGCTTTGGGACAGGTATTCCATATTCCAGGAGCGCCCCCCCTTGTTCTCCCCTTGTTATCAAGCCACCGGTCGACAGCCGCCAACAGATCCAGCGCTCCCAAGCCACACACCTGTCCCACTTTTCACTAATTTCCTTATCTGCACCAGTGGAGAGGGTATATGTGTAGGGTGCTGGGGTTGTCTTGTCATCTGGTATTGTCTTTGTTGTGTGTGTTACTTCCTAATTGACTTAATCTAACTGAATCGTGTTAAACGCCTCTGGTCTGCGCCTTCACTCACCACTCACACACCTAACAGAATACCACATTCACATCAGTAAAGACATAGTTGTGTATAACAACATCATCATATATTTATGTAATACATTACTTGGCATGACAAGGTAATGGATTTCGAGGTTCAAACCCTATCAGGCAAATAGCATGCAATGCACATCTCAATGGGCCCACCATATTATATTAGCTTTTGATGTACAAGCAAATATACAGTACAAGCAATCATTGGGCATATTTATACTTCCATATGTCTATATTTCCTAGCCCAATACCTGCCAGTCTCTGGATGGGATATATGGTAAAAAAGCTTGTATTGTATGCTTGCATGAGCAAACTATCTGCAGTGTACACCTCCCAATTGTAACCCCTATATGCACGTCAGCATCCCAGGGAGTGGGATCAATTTATAGCCAAGCAACAAAGAAAAAACTCACTTCTTCCTCAAGGTCATTGACAACCAAATTCCATTTTTTAGGCAAGAGTTGCATTTCAAATCACCTCTCTAGTGAACATTGTGATGGGGTCTTGCATAGCTGAGCCAGATAATCACAGGCCATGGGTTGTTGTATTTGACCTCCATCTCTCCTCCTCGGACTCATAGCGGACAGCATGTAATGTAAACAGCACTAACCAGCAGGAAACTCAGTCATTTTTCCCCTGGTGAAGCAATTCCCCATCTTTTTGAGAAGTCTGAGTTACACCCCACAGGGCATTCTCTGTTGTTGTTGTTGTTCAAAAAGCATTTACAGTGTCTCTACAGCATGTACTGTATGTGTGCACATATAATGTGTGAATGGTATATTATGTGTCCTATGTTATCCCACTCTCAGCCCAAATGGGATCATATAGGATCAATGACGTGCCTTATTTTACATGTATAAAAATGCATTCATTGGGGTATTTAAAAACACAGTCAGCAAAACCAAAAAATGACAAGCCACTGTAAACAAAATCTACACAAACAGCTCAACTTTTATTTTGCTGTGCTTGTGAAATATAGCACCAAACTGCAACTTTGATTTCAAAGTGGCACAGCAGATGCCAAAAAGGTAATGCTGATTAAATATTCATTCCATTCCCTTAGATCCAACGTCTGGGACAATGCCAAGAGAAACAATGCTTGTTAGCATGAAAAGGCCCTTGGACTGTCGTCCACAGCAATGCACGCAGTGCAATAACATTTTCATTAATTACATTGTCTTGTCAGTGTTCTTGGCATACTGTTTTGTAACTTATGTACTTGCCTCATTAAAAACATTATTATTTAGTCTTCACTGAGGTATTGTGATAAATCTTAGTGCACTGGAGGAGCCTGACACAAGTGGTAAGGTTGATGAATGCCAATGAAGTGATTTTGTCTTGTTCTCGCATTTTTAATTTTGCTGCAGCAGTATTCATCTTACCTGACCTAACAAATGTGAAAAACTGTTTTCTTCGCCCCAGTCTAATCTCAAATGTCCTGGGTATTTGGCCATTTGACGCATATGACCATTGCATCTTAGCCTGTCACCATGCAGCTCACAGCAGATTCACGCAGGCAAATCATGCTATCATGCTATCAATCATTCCAATGTGTTACACTAAGCAAGAAGTGGACCCAAAAGCAGAAACACAAAGAAATCGTCAGCAAGTCAGTCAGAAGCTGCGTTTCCATTAAGATACAAGCAATGGAAAATAGAAGACTGACCTATATGATGATTGAGTTAAATGAAATATGAGAAGCCCAGGTTAGCTTTGTCAGCACTTCTATGCTAACGTCTGGATACTTTGTGCTTTTGGCCTACAGGCAGATGTGAAATGATTATGTGATAAGCAAAAAACTAAATAAATTTGACAGTTTAATAGGAAGGAGGACTATTGATGCCATGCTAACCTTTTGGCTCTGTGCCAGGTTATACTGTATGTAATGGGGCATTTTGTAGATTCTCAAAGACTCCAAGTACATTAGAAACAAAAGAAATAAAACCAATATAAATAATAATAATAATAATAATAATAATAATCTAAACAATAATAATAAGGAATGAGTTTACTTTTGATCAAAAAAGTAAAATCACTTGAAATACATCATATTATTATATAACATTGTACCAAAGCAATGACCAATGTCTTGTGGTGCTACACAGAGCATGTTATTCCTAACATACTGTATTTCATCTTCTAAAAAGAGGCAGGGAAACGCCTTTTATTTTCTGACCCAACAGACAGATGGCGGGTTTCTTCTGTGGGCTGTAATCTCCCAGCAAAGCTGAGATAAAACAAGTTTAATACTGTAAAATCCTGTGGCATTATCCGGTCTGGTGTTGCTACACATATTGCTCAACATCTGGGGAACATGGGAAGGCCAAGGTTTTCCACCGGGCACCACGTCATCCATCTATCCTTATATAAATACTGAATCTCTCTCTCTCTCTCTCTCATTTGCATGTGCGTGTGAATGTTCACATTATTAAGGCAGCATCTGACACAAAAATGTCAGGTGCTGCTAAAATTGTCAGCTCTGGATTTTGTCAGGACAGGATAACAATTGCTCTTACAAACAATGTTCATGATGCAAATAGTTATTAAAATGATAATGCAATACTAAATTCAACAAAAAACAAAGAAATAAGGAAACAATAAAACACAAATAATGCACTGTATAGAACTCTGTTTAAGATCTTTGCCTTTTCTATTAAATTACTGTTATATGGAATATGTAATTTTGGACAACTGAGCTTAATTTTATTCAGCTTTAGGGTTAGGGTTACTTGTGTGAAAACACAATTTATGAAATCAAACATTTTCCAGGTGGCAAATTATGCATCACTTACATTTTTAATCAGAGATTACTCCCACCATGACAGTCACACCACACCCCTGTTTTACTCTCTGACTGAACAATCAACACTTCCCAGGAGTGAGCCCCAATCCCCTCGCAACGGCTGCCTCATTTTAAGCTTGAAACAGACATGTGTCTATTTGCAGTGCCGCTATGTATGCAATATTACCCCAGAGTCCCTATCCCCAAGTCTACACTTTACTCTGCTTGGCTGGGTTTTATTACAGCAACCCATGCTACAATATGCTTCATATTTTCTCTGCAATTCCTTGCAGTTCATTAAATGCCACATACTGTAGTTTTATATTTGGCATTAAATCCTATATTCCGTTATGACCTACCGATACACTCATGTACATTTTCCATGAATTAAAACTAGTTTACACAAATGCCTTCCTAATCAGCTTGGTAGGCATTGGTTTCAATTATCTTATTGAGTGGCTTTAAACTGTGTACGGAGTAAGTTTTCTGGGTCATTCATTATACTGTATATAGGTCAGATATTCAACCTATGGTTATTTTTGGATCCATAGTTTCTGTGTTTAAAATATATGTTTAACAATGGTCGTTAGTCCATCTTTAAAAATCTGATTAACTTTGGATATTTGTGTAGTAGCGGTGCGTAGTGAGCGAGAGTAAGCGCGAGCCAGAGGAACACAGACAGGCGGAATTGCCGATGACACGCTAGACAGCGTTGTTTTAATGTAGAATACACACATACAGGGGCAAAAACCCGAAACAATGCCCAACAACCCCTGGGGTTGTTGGGGAAACTAAATACTCAATATCCTAATTAGTAATGTCCTGCACCTGTGGGCCTAATGCTCCACAGGTGCGTTGCGGGGGAAAGGAGGCACGATGCGCCCGTGGCCGTGAGCGCGTCGATCGTGACAATTTGTGATTCTGGTTATTTTCTCTCCAGATTTAGCTAATTGATTGTTCTGTGCTTAGCATTTGTGAACGGATTCTATGGATACTATATATTCTTTGCCTCACTGCAAAACATGTCTACATATTGACAAAAATGGGGATACAGTAGCATGAGAGTGATAATGGATACATGGATGTCTTCCAACAAAAATGTTGCTTTTTTACAGATTTTTACACAAAACAATTACCTGTCATAGGTATTTTCCCTGATATCACAGCATCATAACTTACATATTCACTTATATATTTATACCAATATCTTCAGACAAAATAGCTCTAAATATTGAACAAAGCACAGCAAAATGGTATTTGAGGGTAAAATATAACTATTAAAAGCTTGAGAACTGAAGGTCCATGGCGTTTTCTTTAGGGTATCAAGGGCTCTGGGCTGATGAAAATAATTACAGCTCAAGAATGACCTCCTTGTAGTTAGGTTTGACATTGTGGCAGTCTCTGTGGGTGTCAGTCTCCAAAGAAGCTTTAACATAGCGTCTTTGATTTAGAACTGGACCAGGGCAAGATTATTCAACATACAGTAGTACTTTTATAATGCCCTGAACTGACCATGAATAAGAAAGGCAGACATTCCCAGACTCCGAGTCCTTCTTTTTGTTTCTCCTGCGGTCTTGTCAGAATGTGAAACCAGAAACAAAGGCTCAGCAATATCTTGAGTAAGTTGAGTAAGTTGCTATACCAATCACACAGCTCCTTTCCTAATACTCTCAGCCCTCGCCAAGATATATTCGATGAAGGATTTATTCCCAAATACATACATACATACATGTTACATGATATAATAACTCTGCATAAGGCAGCAGAGTGATGCAAATGTCTTACAACCAGGGGTGGACTGTTTATTGGGCACACCGGGCATTTTCCCGGTAGGCCGACATAATTTTTAATGTAAAAACATTTTATAAATAAATTGTCCAACAACCGGCACATAAATCAGTGGTCCATTTATTAAATTTCTATACTGACGCTGGGCTGGCCCAATCACATCTCTTATTAGGCCCTACTCTCCACCCCTCTGTCCTCTCTGTTACGTGTCAGATTCTGTGTGACTCAGAGGGTGTGCGGAAAAGTTAGGGGCCAAAATAAATGCCGGATGCCGCCAAATGTGCAAAAATAACAGACATGTTTGCTGCAGAGGCTGCAGTAGCTTCAATATAGCACCTGACGTTGTGCAGCAATAGGTGGGACTTGATGGAGGAGAAGTGCCAGGCAGAGGAGCAGGCAGAGGAGCAGGCAGAGGAGCAGGCGTGTGACAGGGAAGCCGAGGAGGGAGAGAGTAAGCATTACAGGGCCTGGGGACAGAGTGAGCAGGAGCAGGAGAAGAGTGTAGTTGAAGCGGTAAGCTTGGAGTAGCTTTATGAGTAACAGGGACTCACAGGGAGGGAGCAGGGAGGTAGCGTGTGTGTGCCATGCCATGATGACGATGATGATGATTAACTTAGTTAATGTCGATGATAATAAGATAACATAATCGTAACGTTGTCATAAAGTGAGACCGTCACCTACTGCTGGTGGCCACTCAGTGTCGAATAGTGCAGCATAATCTATTATTAAAATGATTAGGCTAATGGTTGCCTTGATAAAAATGCGTGAAAAGGCTGTGTAATATACATCTGTAGCTCTACTGTGCTAAAATGTATGCCTACTTATGTATTAGCCTACAGGAAAGGGAAAAAAAGAGCAAAAAAGTCGCCCTACTGTATGTTTATTTTAAGCCAGGTATGGTGGTAACCATTAGGATATACAGTATATGGTATGGATGACTGTTATTACTATCTGTGGGGTAGCTCTCCACCTAAAGTGAGTTCCAATGGTTTGGTGCTACTCTCTATTGAACATGTACCTTCACATGGTAGGTATATGAACTGTAGTTCAAACTCCCTTTACAAACAAGCACACCATTGATTTTATTGCCCTATCATATACACAGATCCAACTATTACTCCTGAACATTCATATATAAAAAAAAGGTGATCTATTAACTGTGTAAACCTTATGCAATATGCATCATAAATATATTTACTTGAAATCTGTACTATGAATTGAATAGTTATTATTAGTACTTACTACTCAGCTTTACAGTAGTACAGTAGGTACGCATATTTAAGGGGACTGCAAGGATGGTGTACTGGTGGGTGGTGTCTGATCGATTGTGGTGGGCGGTCTGGGCCAAAAATGCCAGGGTCCATTTTTTGTCCTAGTCCAGCCCTGCTTACACAATAGCCACAAATGATTGTATTAAATATTTCTTTCATTCAAGAAAAATCTAGATGTTTTTCACCTCTTTAAGTACGTTTCCATTACCTAAGTTATCCGTTTTTTATGAAAGCGTAATCAGCTCAACTTGATGAGCACCACAAAGACACTCTGAAATGCAAATCCCTATCGACGCAGTCATCATCAAAGTGAATAATTATCTACTGCTTGTCAAGTCCCATTGATCTTATCTCAGGATAAGATCAATGGGACTTGGATATGCTCATAGTAATTCTTTAGGATAATTTTTACGAGTGTCATTTAACATCTAATGCTATATTTCATGCATGCTATATTCTTCTTATTATTATTAATTATATGATTAATTATCATGTAATTTGTAGATTCTAAAATCATATTTGTATATATATTTATTTCCCAATAAATAAAATCTGAATAGTTAGGGTGAATAATTAATTAGAATGTATTCTTCCTATTCATGTCCTGACTAATCTTTCTTAAATACAC
>JAOEHI010008999.1:0-34100 GCA_025447815.1 Percopsis transmontana | reverse complement strand
GGCCACCATAGCTTCTCCTTCGTGTTTGCAAAGGGAGGGGTAGGCCGTGAGTGACTGGCTGTTTGCAATTCGCAACGACCGACATGAGCAAAATTAAGGCAGTGAGAGGTTCTAAATGTCTGTTTTGATACATTTTTGGTTTTTGGCCCAGCCCTACTGTGTAGGACCAGTAATATTTGCAAACTGACCCTCAACAAATCATTTGAATTTGATAAATGGTGGCTTTTTTTGCAAATCAGTTCTTCCAAGAGAGTTTACAACTAATGGCCCATAGACTATGGGCCAGTATAAAATTCAAAATAAATGTGTACATTAAAAAAGTGCTCAATGAATAAATAAATATCCTATTAAATGCACCAAAAAATAAAATTGGGCATTAATTAAATTATACCATGCAACATAAAAGTATAGGTCTCTTTTAATTTGCTTCTTTATTCACTTTTTTGATTAATTACCTTATTTATTTTCCTTTATTTTATTTATACATTTTCATTTATTTATGCGTTTGTTTTAATATTTGTCTGTATTATTTTGTACCTATTTATTTCCCCTAAACATTTCGATTTTTGTCTCTCCTTTTAACATTTCTGTATCAACTTCTGCCTCATTATGCAAATGAGGAGGGCTGTCTCTCAAGGGGTCAAATTCTCCCCTATTAGTCGACATGATGCTAAGACATTACAGATGGATTGTACTAGTCTGCTCATACACAACTGGCACAGCCTAGATGAGAAGCTACCTAGCGAGCAAAAGAGAACTATCGTTTTTTTACCAAACTACCTTTGTTATAAATGGATGTTAACTGGGGAACAATCATAAGAGAGCTTAGAGGTTTGGCAGACATGGCTGACAGTTTACATGGAAATCAATAGTCTGTTTGCATCCGTTATTGTGTTATAGTCGGGCTAAACTGGTTAGCGTCTTAATAGGAAATTAATGTTACGGGGCTAGAATATGGCTAGGCTAGCAATATTGATTACCTCATGGTTGTAACTAGATAGCATTGTGTTGTTTAACAGCTTAGCTAATATCTAAGTTATATTTACCCTGTACAATATTCTTTATACATTTGTTTCTACAATATGCAGATGTGTATTCCCAATAGGCCTATGTATATTATCCTATAATTATGTTATTAGGTCAATTATCACATTCATTGTGACACCTCCGGTGTCACAATGAATAAAACTATGCAGAATCATATTTGTGCAAAAACCTGTAATATCTTTAAAGCGTAATTTGTATTTACGACAGTGGTGTGAAAGTGAATTACACTCAGCAACTGTAGGGGGAGCCCAGGAAAAAAAGACCAATTCTTGCATAATAGGGCTTTAAGCAAAAGCATTGTTGTTATTAAGCAACTAATGCTGCATTCAACTTTAGTCGACTCTGGATCCAGCAAAAGAGCCCCAGACCATCAAGCTTCCTCCTCCATATTTGACAGTTGGTGTTAAACACAGAGGAATCATCCTTTTCCCCACTTACGGAGTACAAAAACCTGTGTGAAGAACCAAAGATTTCACATTGTGATTCATTGGTCCATAGGACCTTCTTCCAACCCTCAGTAGTCCACTGGCGATGCTTCATTGACTAGGCAAGCCTCGTTTCCTTATTTTGCCATTCCAGGTTATTCACTGGACTTGAATTGCTTTAATTTTAATAAAAACTGGAAAAATGTGTGTGTTCTAAAACTTTTGACCGATATGGTAATCTAAAACTCAAATTGCATTACAGTGGAAAAGGAAAAACTATTAAAACATACTTTTCCATCTTTGACTGTGTGGGCAGCCATGTTGCTATGACGGGAAACCGGTGTTGAGAAACCTCCCCAGAAATCCCGACATGGAATCTGTCAGAAGTCTGAAATTCCCAGTTCCGGCATATAATCAAATGAAGCATAACCAACGAGTCCAAAGTAGGCCTATATCTAGCTTCCATTCAATGTGGCAGGCTACCCACTCAATATAATTTTTAACAGCAGAATAAATTAAAATAATAACTTCGTAACACAAATATGGCTGGTTATTTTGTCATTATTGACGTTTTAATCAGGCTACTTCTCCGGTCGGGCAAGTAAAATCCCCTTGTCCAGGACAAGCTTTGGGTGAACTAAACATGCAAGAGTAGTCTTATGTCACAGTTAATAACATTGGGTGATAGGATGTGCCGCTTTAAAAAAATAAATAAATAAATGGGTGCATAAATTAAGTGTATACCAACTGGCACAAAGTGATTTAATAAATGAGTCGACGTTATAAAAATTGTCATTGTAAACTATAAATTATGAGGTGATGTTGACCACCTTCCGTTTCAATTCACACACCTGCAAGCTAGCCTATATTTATCAAGAATTTTTTGTAAATTTCACCCTTCGGCCAAAGAGCTTTGATTAAAATGATAAATGCTGCCTTACAACAATGGCATTTAATTAAAAAGTCAAGCTCATAAATTATTATCCAAACCAACAGCAATTTAATAAAGTGACCTCTGATTTTATCAGATAAAGTGAAAATGAATTACAATTGAAATATTTAGAATAAATATTTGCACCATTATCAACTTTTTAATTAATTTTAATTTTACATGACAATTTATCAATCAAATTTTAATCATGTATTTTATATAACTTCCACCCTTCATACAGGGGTTCCCAGGTCAGTCAATGCTGGCGACGCCAGGGGCGTGGTGTTGGTTAATCATAAGTAGAGAAGTTGAGCACCCCTGAACCATGGAAGTCTCAAACATCAATTCACATCTCTATGAGAAGTAGAATATTATTATAACGGGGCCAACTAGCTGCATAGCTAACTAACGTAAAGACATTTAACATTTAGTTTGTCACACCACTAGTAATAAATAGGTAACGTGCTGCACCAGCCAGTCTTGGGACTAACAGAGGAGTTAACAAGTCTGGCAATTATATAATATTCCACAAAAAGTAACAGCGTTGTCCATTCAGCGGAAATATAATTATGTGCACTTGCTCACCTGGTTTAGCTTGTGCGGTAGAGAAGACGGCTCGTGCGTCCCCTTTCACCAATCCGATGCGAGTAGAAAGACTCCAGCGTCACAGAGGCGCGCGCACGAAAGAGGTTGCAGACAGATACAGATTACGTTAAACACTCGTCATCTAGGACCGAAATACCATCGCAGAAAAGCTATGTAAAAGCCCAAATAAGCTGGTAAGTTGTTTTTGTTTGTTTGTATCATCAATACAACTCTCTCTAAAAATACAACATGGCGGACAGGAAGTTAGGAAGTGACGTCTCTTACATTAGAATAACGCATTGATAGGGCTGACCAACCAGAATTAAGTTGATATGGTTACTGAGTTATTCTGACAGGAATGATAAGATTATCGTCACACCATTAGGAACAGGACAGGTGTATTGATGGAAGGGGGCTCACCTGTTGCATGACCACAACTAACACAAACATAACATCACCTGGAGAGAGAGGGAGAGAGAGCAGCAGTTGAGAGAGATGAGCAAGAGATGAGCAAAGACAAAGGTGGTGTGTATTGGGGGGTGATAAAAGGTAAAGGTAAAAGTGGGAATCCGGAGATGGCATCGTGGAGATAGGACACAGAAAAAATAGAGGGTGAGCTAGAAAAAGAGGAGACAGTCTCACATTTGCTTATTGGATGGTTTTACCTTTTCAACCCAGATCTTATTTCCCATCATTTAATGGTAATGGTGCATAGCACCCAACCTCAGTGATAGCTTCGAGAAACCACTCTGCTGACTCTTCCCACTGGGCTTATAGCGCAGTTCAATTGGCAACTGTTAAAACCATAATAGATGTAATTTTCAAAAAGATCAGTTGCAGTTTAAAGTTGCTATCCATCGATCTGCAAATGTTTTGTTAAAAATAAATTGATATTTCATGCAAGACAAGTTAACACAGGTAATACTTTCACCATGTTCGGAGATGCTAGAGAATCCAAACAATCAAGTGCTCGTCCCGGTTACTCTCGTAATGCAATTGACCAATGAGACTGGGAGGTACAGCAGTAGCCATTTTTGAAGACAATGGGCATGCTCAATTTGTATGATGGCATGCCACAAACACTGTATTGTAAAATAAAGTAAAGCTAAAAAGTTGTTGATAGTTGTTTTAGATTCAGCTAGAAAGGCACCATATTCAGCATATTAAAACAAACATTACAAATTTGTTTTAAAAAAGTGAACTTCCTGGACACATGCCAAAGACTACATCACATCATCAGCAGATTCAGACTTGTTTTATATTTTATTATCTTATAGTCATTAATTACACAATGGGAAATTTGAGAGCCTAAATAAGTGGCCAAGGACAGCCAAAGATAATGGATGTTTTCCTGGGACAGTTGTCTTAATAAGGAGTCTTTAAATAAAGTAATGAAATTATACAAAAGGTTGCCTACTGCAACTTTAAATAGTAATAGACAATAAGAAACAATGTTACTGCTTTTAGCACCATAATGGATGTTATCAATGTTGATTTTTTTCAATCAAATATGAGCCTACTTTTGTTGCATAATGAATCTTTTAAAAAACATTTCTGTAATAGTGAAGATTGCATTACCATCATTACTAGAGCTGTTAGTGACACATGTACAGTTAAAACTGACATTGACATCTATGATAGATGTCTGTTACTGAGTACCCACTTTACTTCATGAACAGGTCTTTATCCACACAAGGAATAACACCAGTGCATGCCCCAAAGAGGAGATTTGTCTGTTTTTATGTGTTGTCATGAAGTTTAAAAAACATTGTGAAAACTATAGTGTAAATATCAGTTTACAAAATATCATTATTGGTGTGGACAGTTTAAAGCCTACAGCACCATGCCACAGATGCCTCAAGTTTTGAGGGATCATCCAATTGGTACACTGACTGTAATTGAGTTAATTTCTCTATCAAACGTTCCTCCAACCTTCCTTACAACCGCAGACCACGTGTAACACTGCCAGCCAATGGCCACCACATCCATCTTTTTCACCTGCAGGATCGTATGAGACCAGCCACAGGGACAGCTGATGAAACAGCTGGTTTGTACAGCAAATTTCTGCACAAAACGCCTCACGGAAGCTTATCTGCGTTCTACAGTATGATGATAGCTACAGTATGCTACTAGCAGGACATTTTAGTTCAATATATTTATTCCTCAAAAATATAAATGCAAGAGTTTAATTTTTGTTTCCATTTCTCGTGAGCTAAAATAACAGATTTATTAATTTTTCAATGCAAAATAAAAAATGTCTGCACATAAATCGGTTCTGTCCGTCTACACTGGGTGTAGCCCACTTCATGATCTATAAATCTCTCCTTGTTTGTTGCATGGATGTGACTGGATCTATCTTAGATTATGTGTGCAGTCTGAGCGAACATACGTTTGGTAGCTCACTCTCCATCTTGCCCACAGAGATCTCCAATGGACCCTGGTGCCGTTTACTGACAGGCCTGGCTGTTGTACGTAGTATGGGCAGATGCAACTGTAGTGACATTTATCCACCAACATCACCTCATGTTTAAGCATGACAATGCACGGCCCCATGTCACAAGGATCTGTACACAATTTCTAGAAGCTGAAAATGTCCCAGTCAACCCCTGGACTGCATACTCATGAGAAATTATCTTAATGCCTAATGAATCTATTCAAAAGAGTTTGAAACGTTTAAACCAATTAAATGCCCTGTGAAGGCTGAGTTCAAAATAGGGGTGGTGATTCAAACAGGAAGATGCAGCAGTGCTCATATCAACACAGTCCAACAAACATTAAAAACTAGCTCTGTAGCAACGACATGGCCAAGGGTTTCATTATATTTTGTACATCAAACACACATTGTTTCTATAATATATACTTGAAGCTACTAAACTAGTATGTATTTACATTATTATTAATCTATAGTGTTCACTTGCATGTGTTTGCAAATTTTGTGTACTGACTGGACAAAGTGTACTGTGAGATTAGGCAGGTTCTGTCTGGAAAATCAGCGAAACCAACCAATCAACAAGTCAGCGCCAGATTTCGCCGCTCGGTTTAAGAATGTAGGAGAAGAATTTACAGAATGTCCCCAGATGCAGTCACATCTGGCCCCAACTATACTATTCAGTTGACTGATTTGCATATAACTTAACTAAATAAAATCTTTAAAATTGTTGTTTGAGTTGAATTGTTGAAACACTAACTGAATTGTATTTCAAACTCCTATCACATTCATGTTTTTTCTAATTTAGATTTTAATAAACAAAAAACATAAGTGTTAAAAGGCTCATCACGTGATTTGGCTTTTGGGCAGTTCTGTCTACAGAGGATACATATTCACTTTGTAAATTATTTTACAAAAAATAATTTGTTAAATTAATGATGCTATTTAGTGCATTGTGTTAGCAATTTCACTTAATATTCAGTAGCACAATTAATATAATTACAGTATAGGTTTTCCAGTGGTTTTTCACAGATGGCACAGACATTTCAGGCTGTGACCTCATTGGGGGGCGTGTCTCCAGCTAGTACTGCAAGGACATTGGTTATCATCCTCCGTATCATGTGTTCGCAGGTCTCCAATGTATGAGTCCCCATGTGGGGCAGTACAATGACGTTGGGGAGTGACAGCAAAGGATGGTTTCTGAAACACACACAAATATAATTTATTATGATGAGGACAATACAATAATGGAGGACAATCATAATGGCTCTCACTCATTTTAATGAAGTGAGTTGAAACTATTAACAGAAAATCTGTGCATGCACAGCTCTATTACTTGTTTTACAACATATTTGGACAACACAATTCTGTGGCTTCCAAGGTAGGAGCTAAGTACATCAATGATAGTTTTTCATAGGCTGGTTAAAATACTATATTTGGCCATTATCCTTTAAAGGTACACTCCTTGATTTGTTTGTGGAATTGCCCTTGTGTGTATTAAGTGTTTACCTGGGCAATGGTTCGGGGTAGGTCACATCTAGTGCTGCAGCTCTGATCTGTTTTTTCTTGAGAGCTTCAACAAGAGCCTCCTGATCTACTACCATTCCTGCAAACACACTCTGATTTAAAATAGATACTGTACATTTACTGGTGTGTATGAATTAAAGCCTCTAGGATACCATATAAAACAATATAGTTATGGTTTATTATGTGGTTCTGTAGTAAATGTGATTCTACACAATCAGCCAGTATCTTCACAAAACCCGAGAAGTGATTTATTTTGGGAGGGAGTGGGTGAAATGTTTCATGAGTTAATGTGTGCCCATACTATACAGTAAGCATGTGTGATTTATGTCAATAAAATTGCAATAAAAACTCAAATATGTTGACAGTTGTTTAAGGACAGACACCAAAGAATATTATTTTTGTTTAACAAGCCCTTGTTTGTGGCATGTCCAGACCACTGTAAGGACTCGCCGTGCAAATACATGGCAGGTACATATATTTATTACTTGACCTTTTAGACACAGAGGTATCATGACATTTGACATGTATGTTTAGGGATGTGTGTTTTGTGTTTAGTCTGGACACATAATCTCTAACATGCATTTTATTACTGGCCACCATTTATAAATCATCCACACATGCGAATGTAGCATCTTTTGAGTTGCCATTCTGGTTTCCAATGCCATCTCCTACTGTAGGTTCTGTGAATATAGCTCCCTCCTTTAGTTATGTTATTAAGGAGATGTGATGTTGATAAGAGGTTTAAACTCTCACTTGTTAAGCCCTGCTCATTCCCTAGGTGAAAGGTGCTAGGTGCTCATGCTCTAGGCTATTGAGATAAAATTTGTGATTGACGGAACGATATTAGTTTGAAAAGGGCATGTGTAAATTGTATTGCTGGGGACAAGGAAATTAGCTTCTATATTTTTAACATTTCATACTTTTCTGCGTGTATGTTGTGTGCATGCATGATCGTATGTGTGATTGTATGTATATGTCAGGCATGCACACTTCAAAATTCATTTTTATGTGACTACCTCTGCTAATGTTGATAAGGGTGGCAGTAGGTTTCATAATGGACAACTGCTCTCTTCCAATCAGATGTTTTGTTTGTCCACTTAAATTGACCACCAGTATGACAAAGTCTGATTCACTTAGGAGATCGACCAGCAGAGGGCAGAAAGTTGCTCCCACTGCTTCTTCCTCTTCCACCAGCCTAGGAAAAGCATATGTTGGATTAAGATTAAAAATATTAGAAAGGCATATTTATTCCTACATGCACCACAGAGCATCAACTGTATGAACTCCATTAGACTCAGACCAATGTAAAGATACTGTATGTATAACCTGAAGATTATTTCTGCAATTCATGATTTATGATTAGATACAGAATGTAATTGTGAATCAGGTTAAAATCCATAGCAATGTTTACACAACACAAATCTAAGTCATATGAATTAGCAAGCTTTTTCAGCAGGTAAATCATTAAACACAGTTTGTCTGTGTGTGCTTTGTACCCAAGTGTGTGTATTGTTAATATTAACAATATGAGTTATCTGTTCGTGCTACTCTAAACAAAGTTTAATTTTCTTTGAAAAATGTGTGCATTTGTGTGTGCATATGTGCCTATATATACACATAGTATGTGTGTTTTAATGATCTACATTATTTGCCAAAAAGGGTCAGCTATGTGCTGGTCAGTTAAAATGCAGCATTGTGGCCCTTTGAAAAATGCAATCTGTACGGATTAACGTTTGTGTGTATGTGCTCTTGTGTTCGTCTTACTTGCGGTCTCTGTTATGATAAAGAATCTTCATATCAAAGGCAGCAGCTCTTTTGGCCACCTTGTACCCAATACGACCCATTCCCACAATCCCCAAAGTTGAGTTGCTTACATCCTTTCCCATAATACTCTGATCTATGTCTTCTCCATCATTATGAGTGCGAGAGAAGTGATCACCTATTGTAGAACAAAAACAGGAATGGTCATGAAGGGGAAATTATTTGAATTTATAAAGGATAAATTAAATGTCTAAAAAAATGAAAAGTATTATTTAAAACTCATTGAAAATGCTCATTTTAGTCGTCATAGCAGTGTAATTGGTAGTCTTAGGATTTGTATTAGTATCTTTAGTATCAGGTCTACTATAAGCAGCGGCAAAAGTGACAATCTGTTTTTTCAATTTGCGAATAGTGTGTTGTTGTCTTTTACAATATATCTAATTTCTAATGTTCTAATGTGAGTATCATAACACTTAGGCTTAAGTAATAGTAGCACATAAATACGAATACTTCCACATTAAAGAATATGCAAAACATATTTGGGACCCAGACCCAAAAAATTGTTTTTTTCAATTAAGCTATAATGGCCAGTAGCTTTAGAATTGAGAATATTAACCACTCTGGGGACATTGGGATTTAATAAAGTTCAATGGGCAACCAAGATTTCAAATAAATGTTCTTATTTTTCCTGAGACCAAAACAAACAGAGTACTAGCATTTGCTACAGTGGGTTATTTCTTGTTTACAGATACCTGCACTTCTTGCAATGTAAGTATGAAATAAAACCTAATAGAAAGCATTGTTTACGACCATTTATTTTTGGTAAAACAGACGTATCTGACTAAGTCTAAATTTCTCATTTTTGAAAAAAAAATTCATTTATCACAGTTTTTGAAGACCTAAACAGTTGCCCATTGAATTGCATTGAATTGCTTAAAAGCCCAGCAAAAAGCATTAGAAGAGTGGTACATTTTAGTTGTGCTATGTACCATTATAATTGCTTTTAATATTTAAACGTGAAACTGGGTAATGTCTTACCTTCTAGGATTTTCCTAGCAGATGCCAGCATTAGGCCCATGGCCAAGTCAGCTGTTGCGTTGTCCACTACATTTGGAGTGTTGCAAACTTTCACCCCAAAACTGTTGATAAGAGGAATGTCCAAATGATCCACCCCCACTCCTCCATTCATTACAACCTAGACAGATAGACATGGAAATGTCGTGCCATTTCAGAAGGTGGGCAGGAAGTCATTCCTTTCGGACAATTTATATACTGATATTAAATCGAACTACATTTGCATACTACAATCACATACTTAAATTGTATAATATATATATTGTACAGTACATTCATATATATATATATATATATATATATATATAAAGAATTGGCATTAAATAATCCCTTATTCAACGTATGTGATGAACTGGAAACACATTTTTACTAATTTTTTTAATTCTTTCTCAGTCTCCATGAATTCTATATAACTAAAGGACTGGGGGGGAAAATCACATTGTAATGTTTCATCAAGGATGGTTTAATTTAAGATACATTTCCATTCATTCAAATTATAAATTTACAGCCTACTATATAATTAAATACTAATTAAAGTGTTACCACAGCTGTTACCTTTAGATTTGGGAGGACCTGTAAAAGTTTCTTGTTGACAAGAAGAGCACCTCCCCACACCAGAATAGCTTGAATCTTTTGGCAGAGTACAGGTTGGTCTGTTATTTCTCCTGGTTCCACTAAAGTAAAGTGTTCTGCTATCAGAGGAGAGAAATGACTGAAGATTCCCCCTGGCGAGCCAAGCCTGGTAGCAAGGGCATATGGCTTCTCCATCTGTAGAATCATCATTATTGCGAGAATCGAAAATGAAGTATTCAGTTTAAGATAAAAGTTATAGAAAACGCGTCTTACCAGTGTAGACATAGAACGTCTTTCTAGAAGCAAAAGATTTGTCAATCTGTTTCTCAGCTGGGGAAGCATGTCCTGTTCTGCCAGACTAAGTAATCAAACACCGAATCACCGATCAAACTTTGCACGAAGTTAAATATTTTTGGATTGGAGACATATTTACAAAGCGAGGAGAAGAGAGAGTGAGTGAATCATTTCACATATTTTTATACAGGATAGCCAGATATCAATATAGAATTAACTAGGAAATTATCTATTTAAGGGAAAGAGAAAATACATTTTCGCAGATTCATGAAGAAAAATTTGTTTTAATTGAATTTAGGTTTCTTAGTAGCTATGTAGGCCTATCTTTTTTTTTAAATTTTGTAAACATTTTTTTTTACCATTGCTAATGCTAAAATATTGCTTTAAAAATCTTCTTTTCATGAACCAATGACTCCTAGGCTATTTACTTAATCATATGACATTTCTGTGACTACTATGTCTAAACCACACCCTCCCAAAATATGCACCTTAGGCTAATGGAAGATAGCTACATTTTTGATGCTCTTGTAAACACTCTTGTTTTGCGCAGGGCCACTGAATGTCATGTAGGGGCTACCCTAGTAAAGGAATAGCTTCTCTGATTAAAGACACACCTGCCTTGCGGAATATATAGTCTACGTAGGCTACATTAGGCCTACTTAACGACTCTCACAGTTGAAATAGACTTATTCATGCTGAATGTTGAGTGCAAACTTTTTTGCATTCTGTGAAACTGTGTTGGAACACAAACGTAAGTCCTCCATTGAACTTAGGTAAAATGGTTTACTTTGTTCTACTCTCAAATGCCCCATCAAAATTCACAATTCTCTTTATTTTTTTCCCCATTTTTAATATTTAAAAAAAATGGTATATTCATATCAACTCATTGATCAATAGCTCAATAACTGTTTGGCATACATGAAACCAACTTTTATAAATTTTTCGTAGGCCCCTTAACAATGCACATTTTTTAGTTTTAGTTTTTATGATTTATTATAATAATATTTTAATATTCATAGTAATACCACATATGGCTCAATATCTCAATAACTGTATGGCATAGAGGCATTCAAATTAATAAAGCTGTTTTGGGGTTGGAAATATATTATTTACATTTACATTTTTATTTATACAGTCTAGGATTTTTACGTAAACATTGCACTAAAGAGCCTTTCTTAAGGACAAGTCTACTGTAGTAGCGGTGCGTGATGAGCGAGAGTAGGCGCGAGCGAGCGAAACACACACAAGCGGAGTTACGGGTGAAAGGCGATTAGGCGTTGTTTTAATAAAGGAAAACCACACACACACAGGGCATAAGCCAAAACAATGACCAATGACCAAGGCGCACCTGTAGGTCAAATCAGGCTCCAGGTGCGCACTGGGGAAGAGGGACACGGAGCGCGCACGGCCCTATGCGCGCCGATCGAGACAGCTACAGTATATTATAATATTAAAATATTATAAAATTATAAAAACTTAAACTGAAAAATCTAAAGCGTGTGCACTTGGAAGGGGCCTAAGAAGAACATATAAATGTTGGTTAGGCTACATGTCTCTAAGCCATGCAGGTATTGAGCTGTTGACCAATATATGTTGATGTGAATATACAATTACAATTAATTTACAATTTATGTAAATAATATAAATAAAAAATTGAAAATACTAAAGGGTGTTCATTATGAAGGGGCATTCGATGAGTAAAAAAAAGTTTAATTTTTCTAGAGACCGTACGTATCCCGAGATATTACAAATTACAATTTTAGATGTTGACTGTCCCTAAATAGCCTCCGTAGTAGCCTATTGGCTACGGAGACAATCGTTTTTCCTAAACGTTTTTATTTGTAGACGGTGCCTAGCTCAAGCGGACTTTCTTCCAAGGGTCTAGCGCTGTTCTGGCTCACTGGTAGCTGGCGGCAGCTCCATCACTCCAGTAGCCGTACAGGTAGCGGCGCGACATCTATTAAAGGATTATAAGGTAACACGAGCAAATAATGTGACACACTATAATGTGACGTTAATTTATTTTTGGATGATTTTGCCAAGTCACTGTATGTCTGTTTGCCATATCGAGGCCTGTCGGTTTGCTATGGGTGGTCTAACCGCCAAATAATGTAGGCCAGTGGGACAGCTATTGGAGAAGCCCTACGAGAAAATCTGTATTATACCGTAACCTAATATATTTGTATTACATTTGTCAATACAACCTAGGTAGACCTCTGAATCTTTATTGTGTTAGCTTCATCTGATGTAGCCTGTTGTCATGAAGTAGCCGACTGGATAATGATGGTCTGACAATGACATAGTTGTTACATTATCTGTAGGGTAGATCTAAGTAAGATAACTAAAGCAATCTATTGTGTTGCAGCCTTTGATGAAAGTTTGCCACATCAAATGGAGAAATGTATTCCAGTAGTGTGGCTTTATTAGCCTATACAGTAGGCTACACACAAGCTATATATGACTCATTCTCTTTGTCATAGTTTTGTAAATCAGTAAACAGTAGTCTAAATCATGACTCTACTGGTGGTGGTTATTTGTTAAAGATATTGTTAGGATCATTTTCACCTTAATCTGTCCTATTTGTGATTCGTGGTTGTAAAGATATGTTCACAATATCAGGCTAATTTTAAACCACACTGCTATATTGAGCCCTTCTAGTAGGCTACAGATTTTATTTTAGTAGACACTTTTGTCTGAAACTATTTATAGTAAGTAGGCCTACAATAGGAGCAGATAGGGGGATCTTGCTTAAGCATGCTTACTCATGTACCATTAAAGGGTCCATACAGTCATCATATTATCATTTCCAAAGCATTCCTGGTTTCTAAAGTAGATCATAGGTGTGTTTTTCCTAGAAATAGGTCAATAAACGTTTTAAATTTGTTTCTAACTAGCATCAACCTCTCAATGAAATTCTCAGTCGGTAGCAGTGTTGAAATCTATTCTCATTTTATTAAAATAAGGGAACGTCAGTACGCAGTCTATTGACAACTCCTCTCCCGCGCACCTGCAGCTTGAAACATTTACAGTACTCAATAAGTCAGTATCCTGAGACAAATGATGACGAATGAGGTTTAAACGAACACGGCAATACAGGGCTCTATGCAAACTTTTTATGTGCATGTAGCCTACTAAGGGATACTCATCTGTGTAATAGCATAATATACTACCAAAAATCACACATTGGCCCATGCATACTACACGCATATTGGTTGTCCAGCTAAGCTAAGATTTAAAGATATATGCTGACTACGCCACCCAGGGATACTAACAAAGGGCACACAGATTCATTCACTAATGAAAGTCAAAGACGTGTTGTTTCCAATATCAAAACTACAACGTTTTACTGAATGTTCACAAGAACACAAGAATCTATCCTACTCCAGACACATAGCCAATACATAAACACACCAAAGCACACACAGCCAAATCTATACCTGAACACACATAAAATATAGGTAGGCTACGCGCTTGATATTTGTAACAGCAGAATTGATCAAATAATAACTTTGTAACACGCGACACAGGCCTAGGCATATCATAAATATAGCTGGTTATTTTGTCATTAATAACGTTTTACTGGTTCTGGTGATGGGCTACTTGTCCGGTCCGGTCTTTTACTTGCCCACTCAAAAACCCACTTGTCCCGGACAAGCGGACAAGAGTTAATGTCAAACCCTGAGTATGTACACAAGGTAAATACAACCAGCACCGGCATACATTAATAAATGATGAACTTTTACACACTAGCTAAAGCCCCATGGCCTTCTGGGTAATGACAACCCCTCCAACCCCAGGCCACCGCTACATTATTAAGGGTTACCTCAGTAGTTGGATGAGCTAAATGTCCCTTCTGTCAGGTATCTGAACGCAACCCAAAAGCAGACAGACAGAATAAAGTTCAAAGATTGCTTTAATCAGGGCTTAGAAAGTTTTCAGGCACTGTGCCGAAATACTGGCGTGCGGCCGTTTTAGATTAGAAAAAAGATAATTAGGCCTATGTCTATGGAGAATATTTGTGTGTATTTTTGTTTTAGCTGTAGTGTATCAAGCAAGAATATGGCAATATAGGCCTATATGTATTGTAGGATACAGCCAGTATGAACCCTATATTTTGTATTAATCAAGTAGACCTACTTTGTTATTAAAAACCTTTGTTTACACTGTTGCTGTATGAAAGATTTGTATCCACTTTATTTCCTGGTTGTTTGTTATGATTGGTGGATGTGAGTGGCATAGGGCCGATCAGCCAATCAGAAGTAAAAAGAAATAGACCGAGGATGCTGATTCTTGCAGAGCTAGAGATAGTGGTCATAATCAGTTCTGCTTGCTTGTTTGATGCTCTCGGTACAAGATTTCTTAGAGTGTGAGTTTGTGATAAAAAGTGAGTAATGTTTCAGTTCATTTAGTATCCAGTGTATGCATGTAAGTGTGTTAATTACTTAGTTGTGTGAGCCGAATTGTTAACCCTGTACAACTCCGTAGTAATATCATGGTTATTTCCTTTCTTGCCCTAATTAATAATTGCCTTAAATCTATTATTTTCATACCAAGTGAGTTTAATGTACTGTTGGTATTTGCAATGTTTCGATGTCGTGTCATGTGGAGAGTAGGCTACTACTCAACTTTGACGCTAAGTGCCCCTCTGTCGCTGCAGTGCTTGTTTCTGCCAGATGAGGGCACACTTTGCCAATTTGTAATCAATGGATAGTTCATGGGAGATACTGATGTACACAATTCTTATTGCCTATTTGGGGTTGTGTGACTTACACTACCGGTAAAAAGTTTTAGAACACCTCTATTTTTTACAGTTTTTCATGATTTGAAGCCTACTGTCTTGTTATTTTCTTCTAAGGTAATTCTGACATAGCCAGTTGGTTGTTTTGTCATTATCTTGCTGTAGGATGAACCCATGACCAACTAAAGGCATCAGAGGCTATTGCATGGCGCTGCAAAATACCGGGATAGAAGTTTTGGTTCAGGGTGCCACTCACTCTGTGCAACTTTTTTTTAACCTCTGGCAGTTTACTGCTTACCTTGAATTGCTTCAAGTCCAGTGAATGGCCTGGAATGCTACAAAGGGTGTTCTAAAACTTTTGACAAATCACTTGTGTATATCATCACTTATGTTTGTTTTGATAACCTGAGATGTTATTATATGCTTAAGTTTATGATAATTGTTATGTCCTATATCTATTTAATAATTAATAGGTAATAGTTATCTTCATATGGTATGAATTACAAAGCTATTCATTTGGATGCCTACTTTGTCAGGTTATTATTATACTACTATGTTATGACTAGATTAATACCATTAGATAATTCAACATTTATACCTACATTTATTATGTTTGTTTATTGTTGATGTATCAATGCTGATGATTATTCTGATGAATTTCAGACCTCACTCACAAGAAATGTTTGACCTGGGTACCTTACCACCATACATACCCCGGTTGCATCAAGTCCAGTCTCCTTTTTATTTGTGTCCTAATCGACATACAACCGCGGTCAAGCCAGCTGTAATTCGCATTTACTTGGTCAAGTGAGCAGCATTTAGAGTGCGCCAATATTATAAACTTTACGGTAATCGCATAGACTAGTTGCAGCTAGTAAATGTTTCTCTTATTCTCTCTTTCTTTAAAAGGGAACAAATCTATCGCTATTATATCCGTTATACATTTACAGCATTTAGCTATAATTGTGCAGTGATTTAATTTGAGTTATTTTGCAGAACAAGAGGTAGGCCTACTGTTCGCAATACATTTTTTCCTCATGTTCAAGGTTGTATAAAAATGCAGTAAACTATAAATAGAAAGACAGGCTGCGGCAGAGTGGGTTCTCCAGCGGCTGGACCAAGCATGGGCTCCAGTGGTGAGAACACTCAGGCGGCAGCTCCGAAGACAGGCTGCGGTGGTGTGGGCTCTCCAGCGGCTGGACAGGGCATGGGCTCCAACGGCGAAAACACTCAGGCTGCCGCTCCGGAGATAAGCTGCAGCGGCGTGGGCTCTCCTCTCCAGCGGCTGCCCTAGGCATGGGTTCCAGGCCTTGCAGGGGACAGGCTGCAGCGGCGTGGACCCTCTGGCGGCCGAACCAGAGACTGGCTTCGGCGGTGAGGGCTCCCATGCGACCGGCAATGCTGACCTGGCGCCTCAGGTGTCTGGAATACGTGGGTGGCCGGGCCAAGGGACGGCCGCGACGGTGTGGATCCTCCAGTGTGGATCCTCCAGTGTGGATCCTCCAGTGTGGATCCTCCAGTGTGGATCCTCCAGTGTGGATCCTCCAGTGTCCGGACCTTAGGCAGGCTCCGGACCGTCGACGCAGGCACAAACCCTCAGGAGGTTGGTGGCGGCGGTGCAGGCCCACTGGCGTCCAGACTAGGCCTCAGCGCAGGTGACGAGCCCCCTCGTGTGCCGTGACCAGTGTGAGGCGGAAGCGGTGGAAGCCTCCAGGTGCTCTACGTGGCTGGCAGGACCCCGTAGCTCCGTCCTGGTGGGCAGACCAGGCGCGGGATTGTGGGCCCCCCAGGACAGGTGGGCAGTGGGCGTTGGGCATCGCTGGACAGCGGCTTTCCTTTGAGCACTTCCTGGTGTGAGGCTGAATAACTTCCTGGGGGCCGTCCTGCGGGCCAGCCTGGCGCGGTGAAACTAGGTGATCCCTCGGTGCTGCCCGTCCACGTCAGCTAGGTGCGGGGGGACCGGGAGAGAGCAGGTCGCGAAGACCGTTAGGAACGGGGGTGGCCGAGGAGCGCCTGCTCCATTCGTCTTTGATGCGACAGAGAGCAGAGCTGGCTCGGTGCGGCGCGTCGATGCGCTGGGCGCTCTCACCGGAGGGGTACTCATAGTGCGGGCAGGCAAAGCTGGCTCTACACGGTGATGCAGACAGCTAGGCTGGTCGGCGAAGGACGTACTCTGAGCTACGGCGGGCTGGGCTCACTGGGGTGAAGGAGCTGGTTCCGTGCACACCGAATGGTTTCCGCCGGATGGCCAGGCGTGTGCCCCTAAAACGGAGCATAAGGGTCCTTGTAGAGGTCTTCGTCCGAGTCGGAGAAGTCATCGGGAGTGCGGATAGTAGCATCGTAGACACCAACCCCTGTAGCGGCGGTCGTCCAGTCTAGAGCTGGGCCTCCCAGGCAGAGCGAAGCGTATCGGCAACCCGGCCAACTTCTTGAAGCAATACCTACACACAAATTACTAAAGTTTTTCTTTCTTTTGGAGTCGAGGCCTCCACCGTCTTTACCATGTCTTTTCGACATTTCTTTAAGTGTGCACACGGCCCTGCCATCTCATGCCCTTTTATGGGAATTAACGGGGCGTTTACCTATGCTAAATAGGAGCAACGGGCACAAGCTTTCAATGTATTAATTTATGAACATTGGGATTCATCATTCTAAGAAAACACCAGCGAACAATTCTGCTGTTTAAGAACACATCATGAATCAGACGTAGACTTTTCTTAGGAACTTTCTTAAGAACAAATTTAAGAAAAAACTTTTGCTGAATGAGGCCCATTGTTCTTATAATATGATATGTACAATGCAGATACTTCCGCGTCCAAACCGTCATTTAGCAGAATCTAGAGCCAGACATGTTGCAACTGTCATGAGTTGCATTCCAATAACCCTCAATATATTGTATGCCTAAGTACTTTAGATAAGAACAGATCATTACACAGAGGGGGTAGAAGTACACATAGTGGACATGTCCACTTGAGAGCAGTTCTTTGCCGGGAGGTAGAGTAGCTCTGTCTTTTTAAGGTTGAGCTTGAGGTGATGCGATGACATCCAAGCACTGATGTCAGCGATACATTTAGAGATTCTAGTTGAGAACTGCGTGTCAAAAAAAGGGAATGAGAGGTAGAGTTGGGTGTCATCGGCATAGCAGCAGTAGTAGGAGAATCCATGAGAATAGATTACAGAGCTAAGAGATCTAGTGTACAGTGAGAAGAGTAAGGGTCCCAGCACATATCCTGGTGGAACCCCAGTGGTGAGCAGGCAGGGGTTGGACAGGCGTCCATTCCAGAAGACTCGATAAGAATGATCTGTCAGATAGGACTCAAACCAGGAGAGCGCCGAGTTGGCAATGCCCAATTCAGCCTAGAAGGACCTGGTGGTTTACCGTGTCGAATGCTGCAGACAAGTCTAGGAGGACTGAGTAGAGGGAGGAGGATTTAGCAGTGTGCAGTGCTTCTGTCACCATGAGAAGAACGGTATCAGTGGAGTGAGTAGCCTTGAACCCAGATTGGTGGGGGTCCAGGAGGTTGTGTTGTGAAAGATAGGAGGACAGTTCGTCAGAGACTGCGTGTTCGATTGTTTTGGATAGGAAAGAAAGGAAAGATACTGGTCTGTAGTTATGAGGTGCAGATGCGTCCAGGGTTGGTTTCTTGAATAGCGGTCTGACTAGCTGTTTCAAAGGCAGCTGGGACCGAGCCTGCAGCCAGGGAGGAATTGATCAGGGAGGTGAGGAATGGTAGAATATCATTTGAGATGACTTGGACAAGAGATGTAGGGATAGGGTCAAGTGGGCAGGTAGTGACGAGGTTGGATACAATCAGTGTTTTGATATCTTCTGTGTTGCGGGCAGAGAAAAAGTGTTTAAATTATCGACAGGCAGTGTGGAAATAGAGGGGATAGAAGGAGGTGCAAAGGGTTGGCTAATGTCATTCACTTTCTTTGAAAAGGTTACAAAATAATCAGCTGACAGGAAGAAGGGAGGAGGGCGGAGGGGGGGCAGGCGATGTGAGCAAGGAGGAAAATACAGAAAATAGTTTCCTAGGGTTGGCGGCGGTGGTGTGGATTTTGTGTCGATAGAAGGTGGATTTTGCTACAGAAACTGGAGAGGTAAATTCAGAGAGGTGGTAGGCTAGTTTTAATTAGCTTTTTAGTTAGCTATATTTCTTTTTAGCCCAGCCAAAAAGACAACCTCAAAAGAGAACCACTGAATCATCCATAGCAGATTACGAATCAAAGAGGGAAAGGATGAATTTGACTGGGTGAGCTATGCGGAGGAAGACGGAATGATGTTCTGTGCTGTCTCAGATGTATCCCAACTTCCCAACGTCTGACAAGTAGGCTAAGCTACTGTATCCTGTTAATTTCAGTTGTGTTAGACTAGCTGATTAACTAGGCTAGACTATGTTCTCAATTTGAAAGATAAGTGGCCAAGTGACAATTGGGATAATAATAAAAAGTTTACTGTAACTAACATTGAAAATGTGACAGCTTTTTCTGTCACGGAGAATAGAGTTTAAAACATACTGTACTCCGGAGATGCTGTCAGCTCGTCCACGCCGCTGGAGCCGTCGTCTGGTCCAGCCGCTATAGTGCTTCCAGCATCGCCAGTGTCTGGAGCTGTTGTCAGCTTGTCCACGCCGCTGGAGCCATCGCCTGACCCAGTCGCTGTGGAGCCGCCACCGCAGTCCTGTCCAGGATCTGTTGCCTGCTCACTCACGCCGCTGGAGTCTTCGCCTGACCCAGCCGCTGTAAAGCCGCCGCTACAGTCCTGCCCAGGAGCCGCCGCCTGCTCACTCACGCAGCTGGGGTCGTCGCATGACCCAGCCACTGTGAAGTCGCCGCCGCAGTCCTGCCCAGTAGCTGCCGCCAGCTCACTCGCGCCGCTGGAGCCGAAGCCAGGTCCAGCCGCCGAGGAGCTCACTCCGCAGCAGTCCTGCCCAGGAGCTGCCGCCAGCCCGTTCACCCCACTAGAGCCCCTGCCTGGTCCAGTCATCGAGGAGCCTCCGCCACCGCAGCCAGTCACCGGAGCTGTCGCCTGCCTGCTCTCGACGCTGAAGCCGTCGCCTGGTCCAGTCGTCGAGAAGTTTCCTTCGTTGCAGTCCAACCCTGGAACTGTCGCCAGCTCACTCACGTCGCTGGAGTCGACACAAGATCCAGCCGTCGAGGAGCTCACTTCGCCACGGTCCGACCCCGGAACTGTCGCCGAGGAGCTGACCTCACCACAGTCCGGTCCCGGAGTTGTCGCCAGCCTGCTCTTGCCACGAGGCCCAACACAGGGTCCCGCCGCTGGAGAGCCGCCACCACACTCCGGCCTAGAAGTGGTCACCAGCTTGCCCACGTCGCTGGAGCCGTTGTCAGGTCCAGCCGATGTGGAGTCCACACTGCCATAGTCGGGCCAACGTCTGGTCCAGCCGCTGGAAAGTCTACGCTGCTGCAGGCTGTCCCCGGAGTCACTGCCGGTTCGCTGGAGCCGCTGAAGCCGTCACCTGGTCCAACCGCTGGAGAGCTAACTCCACCGCAGCTCGTCCCCAGAGCCACTACTAGCTCGCTCTCACTGATGGATCTGTCGCCTGGTCCGGTCGCCGGAGAGCCTACATCATCGGCTCAGCCTTCAGAGGGTCCCAGCCATCACCGCCTGCCTCAGGTGTGGCCATCCGCGGGATCCAGCCACCGCTGTTGCACTCTACCGGCCCGGCAACCTGAGGGTCCCATATCATCGGTCGTCCCTGGTCCGGCCTCCTGAGGGATTTCTCCAGTGTAAAGGCGACACCGGGAGGCGCGCCTTAGAGGGGGGGGGGGTACTGTCACGACCAGCGCACATAGTGCGCACCTGGGGAATCATTAGCCCCACAGGTGCACCCACTTAGGTGAATTAGGTGGACTATTTAAGTTGGACCAACAGCACATGTGCTGTTAGTCATTGTTTTGGCGTCCTGCCATGTACGAGTGTGTTTATTTTCTATTAAAACTACGCATCGAGCGTTGCACCTGCTTTTTCCGCCTGTGTGTGTTTCTCTGGCTCGCACCTACTCTCGCCACAGACCCACTCGTGTTACACTAGCCTAGGCTAGATACAGTAGAAACACCATAGGATGTAATTTATTGCTATCTCCTCTGAGAAATACAATGTGATACAGCCTATTTAGTGTAGCTCAAATCTCGATTTCATATTGTGTAAGAAAGTGACTAGTATTCGTCTATTACAGCTCATCTTCTTTAGTCAAGGGAACAAATGCCTTTAGGCATGATACAATACTACTAAAATGAGACACTGCACACACAAGCGAGTAAAATGTAATCTGCATTAATTTTCTGTCATTTCCGGTAAGTGCCCTGTCAAATTTCACACTAACATCACAAATTAAGCGTACTAAGTTGCTAAGTTAGTACGTGTTACGGGTGATCTCCTAAGAATTATTGCGTAAATGACAACAGGTGCAAACACCATGGAGGCTGCTGAATTTAAATGAGGTTTGCGTGTTTTAATGGTTTCTGCCATATGCACCGGCCCAACTGCACACCTGAAAAAGACAACTACAGTACACTGGAATGACCCAGATGCGAGGAAATGCAGAGTTGCAAGAAGTTTGGGCAGGTATTGCGTGACTCCTTCTTGTAACTGGCTCCAAATCATCACTTATTTCAGCCAACACTTCCAATATGGCATGGCTGGAAAGGCAAAATGTGCCCATTATGTTTTCCTCAGTCATGTCAAAAATATTCACATGAATGGGGAAAAACCCTTTCTCTATGTCTTTTTTCATTACGCCTGTGTCTCCTTCTCGCAACGATAACAGCAGCCATCTCTGCCATCCCTGTAGCCAGCTATGAGGTTTAAAGCTGAAAATAAAATTTGAAGCAAAATACAACTGGATATAATAATAATCATTTGAGAGCTTCTCTGAGACGAGTACGAGTGAAGGCTAGGCTATTTCTTTCATGTAAGGCCAAGCTAATGTTTCACACAACACTGATAAAAAAAAACAGCTTTGGACGACGGTATCAATAATAGTAGCCTAGCAGACTAACCGTTTGTTTGTATACGTAGTGATGACTAAACAAAAAAAAAACTACCCTTCTTCAAACCCTGGCTATGGCCCTGTGCACACTTGGCAGTTTGCACCTTACTTTCAAACGTATTAAATATAGATGCTGTAGCTATCAGCTGAAATTGCATTAAGGCCTAATAGATGTAGTAAATTAATGTATTTGCATGTTCCCCTCCCATTATTTTGCACATTACAATGCCCAAAATTGCATATTCATGAAGGCAAACATAGTAAATGAACAATTCGTGCTATCTTGCACTTTGGAAAGATGTCATCCTCCGTGCACACCATTAGTAGATTACATGTTAATTTGCAGGTGATAAAAGTTTGCACATGATTATATTCATTCAAACCTAGTAAATCCGGCCCATAATGTACACAGTGTACTACATCGCAGTGTACTGACGGAAGTGCGCAGATTGAGACAGAGCTATTGTTCTTTATTGGAAAATAGGAATGAATGGAAAATAAGAAACTTACGGACTGCGGGCCGTTGAATAAGTACCAATGTGTGTTTTTTTATTCCCTGTCTTCCAGGAGAGCGGTGCTATTCATGCGCATGATGAGTACAGACAGACCAAAACGGAACATCATCAGGAAGAGATATGTAAGTGAAGTCTTGTTTACTGAATGCAAAGACTGGATCCTCAAAATAAAATCATCAAATATTCTGTAACAATTTAAGGTGAACTAAATTATGTTTTGGACCTAAAAAGGATCACAGTGTTACTCGGAGAAGGAGTTAAGTTTTTTTAATGAGTGCATACAGGTGACATGATATGGTCGTATTACAGGGGATGGAAGGGATGTCTGTATGTATGTATGTCTATATCTATGTATGTATGTATGTGTTACGATTCGAGGTTGGTTAAACCCAAATGCAGACTCAGACAAGGGGGATAGTTAACTTTCGTAGAAGTTTATTAAAAGCACAAATTAGCAGGCAGTCTCGGAGTAATCTCTGCAGTGAATCAGAACCAGGAAAGTCACTAGGGCGAAGATACAGGGTAGCAGGCGAGGGCAACGTCAAAAACAGGTGGAGGTCTAAGACGGGAAAGCAACAGGACTAAGAGGGCAGGCAGGAAACTGTATCAAGAAACGGGCTGGATCTTGAATGGGATAATGCTGGATAGGCACTGAAACAAGCACAATCTGGTGTGGAAGAATAGGGGGGACAGAGAATGTCTCTAACCAACTTTCCCTGCTACCTCTCACAACACAACCTCCTGAACCATCACCAGTCTGGTTTCACGGTACACCACCAGGTCCTTCTATCGACCCTTGCTGATCTGGGCATTGCCAACTCGGCACTCTCCTGGTTTGAGTCCTATCTGACAGATTGCTCCTATCAAGTCCAAGGAATTGACACCTGTCCAAACCCTGCCCACTCACCACTGGGGTTCCATAAGGATCTGTGCTGGGACCCTTACTCTTCTCACTGTACACTAGATCTCTTAGCTCTGTAATATCTTCACAAGGATTCTCCTACCACTGCTATGCCGATGACACCCAATTCTACCTCTCCTTCCCTCCATTTGACACGCAGATCACAACTCGGGTCTGAATGTCACACTGACATCAGTGCTTGGATGTCTTCGCATCACAGCTCAACCTTGTCTTGGAGTTGTCCTGGAAAACCAACTGTCCTGCACAGCCAACATTTCTGCAACAACCCATGCCTGCAGGTTCTACCTCTACAACATCAGAAGGATAAGGCCGTTCCTCACAAAAAAAGCGTCACATCTCCTGGTCTAAGCTATAGTAATTTCTAGTCTAGGGCTTTGATGGTATGGACGGTATGGTAAAAAAGCAACAGATTACAGCGGTTTGGCAGTTAACTGTGAGGAAAATTTTTTAAATGATAAACTTGCCAGTCAAAATGTCCAGTAATAATTGATTACTTTTATTTTATTTCTTTATTTCAGACACATAGGTCCATATCTGTAACGTCGTGTTTGCGGGTTGCGAGAGCAGGCGCGAGCCAGAGGAAAAACACAGACAGCCAAAACGATACACGCATAAAGCGTAACTTTAATTAAACAAAAACCTGACACAGTACAGTGCTTCAACGCAAAACAATGACCAACAGCACCTAGTGCTGTTGGCGAAAACTAAATAGTTGTAACGTTTGTGGGTGCGGGTGGCGAGAGCAAACGCAAGCCAGAGCAAAACACACGCAGACTGGGGAGTGCTAGACGCATACAGCGTGGTTTTATTGAAAAAACAACCAAAGTACAGGGCTACAAAGCCAAACAATGACCAACAGCCTCTAATGCTGTTGGTGAAACTTGTACCGAAATGTACCGCTAATCAAAGTAAATGCACCTGTGTGAGCAAACCCAACACAGGTGCGCTTGCAGGGAAGTGAGAGCCTGTGCGCGCCGATCGTTACAATAGTCCATAAATCAAAACTAAAGAGGCACACCTGCGTGGGCTAATCCCTCACAGGTGCGCCGCGGGGAAGGAAGACACAGGGCACGCCGATCGTGACAATTTTAGAAAAAGGAAAAATAATCATGTGTACAGTACAGAGATATGTACTAGATCATGGCATTTGATTAGTGATTAAAACACAAAAAATAAGAGGAATACCTGTCACTTTTTGTGGTGTTTTGAAAGAAAAAACATAAACATTGTAGTGTTCTGTCATCTATATTTATTTACAACTTCCTTCAATGCATATATACACAAATTGATCATCAGTGGTTATTATGTATTCTTGAAGCCTATCCAATATAATTCTTTCTTATACTTTGGAAAGTATGCTAGCAAGGGCAATTGGTCTATAATTATCTATGCTGGATATTTGACCAGTTTTGTCTTTGACAACTGGCACTAATAAGACAGACAAGATAGAGTCAGGTAGTATGCTATTGTAACCGGTCCAGTCCCGCACCGGACTCGAAACCGGATGTGGGAGGTGGACGTGTTAGCAAGGGAGGCTAAAACCCAATGGGCTCTAGTGTCTGTCGCTAGCACGTCTCTAAAGGTGTCGGGGAGTGAGGTTTACTCTGCACAGTTCAGCACCTCACTGTACCACTGGCCTCCGTTACACTCACCCCCCTAAACCTCACTCCCATCCGGGTCACGGCACCAATGTAACCGGTCCAGTCCCGCACCAGACTCGAACCCAGATCCCCGGAGTGGGAGGCGGACGTGTTAGCAAGGGAGGCTAAAACCCAATGGGCTCTAGCATCTGTCGCTAGCACGTCTCTTAAGGTGTTGGGGATTGAGGTTTACTCTACACAGCTCAGCACCTCACTGTACCGCTGGCCTCCGTTACACTATGCATTAGCATTCCAGAAAAAAACATAGCAAGCAACACTGAGGTCCTATAGCTAGCATATTTCACACGTTCTGCTGTTATTTTATCAATGCCACATGCTTTGTTCACTGCCAAATTTTCAAAAGCATAACACACTTCATCAGGTCTAATGACCACACCGTCATTGTTAGGAACATCACAAACCTTAAATTCAACACAACACAACAATAATAAACCGGACATTTGTGTTTTGACAGAAAAATACATTAACTACTAATGACTACTAACGACTACTAATACATTTTCTCATCTTGTTGGCAAATCGGCTCTTTCTGTAGGAGTATATGCCACAGTGCTTTGGAATTAACGATCTTTATAACTATGTCTTCTTCGTGCATTAACTGTAATTAACAGATTCGCTGGGAAAAAAAGTTTTTATATGTCTTTAACATTATGTAAGACTATAGCTCACACTCCTCATGAGCTTCAGGCTAGGGCATTAAGGTGTAGTTAAGATATTCGCCGGAAAGAGAAAAAAAATGAATATGCCTAGCAGGACATCCCTTGCTGTATGTAGTGTGGGGCTTTGTGTGTGTCGCACATGCGCAGTTAACCCAACAGCTCAGCTTTTACTTTTTCACACAAATATGGTACCGTATTTGTAAATGTCATGAAGGTATGAAATAAAAGATATCGCCCAAGCACTCCAGTAACTTTCACCAGCAGAAATTAAATAAATAAATTAAATACAAAAAAAAAATTGCGGTTATGACGGTAATGAGTTCAACACCCTGGTAGGCATCACATTACCGCGGTATTGTGGTAATGTGGTAATGCGGTTATTGTCACAGCCCTACTATATCTCTGTACTTGCCGGATTACCTGTCTCTGCTACCAGACAACGAATCCAGGATGCAGCAGCACATCTGGTATTCAACCAACCAAAGTTCTCCCATGTAACCCCCCTCTCCCCAGACATTTACTGGCTCCCCATCACAGCCTGCATTCGATTCAAGACACGGGTGTTGGTATCTTGGCCACTGACCTTTCTGTGTCATAGCACTCGCAAAAGAAGTCCTCAATAACAATCCTTCTGTCTATCCTTTATCCTTAATAATAAAATAAAATATCCTCCTTCTTCTCCCTTCTCATTTCTGCTCTGTTCTCATTTCTGCTCTATTAGATCAGCTCTTAAAATTTTGGATTCCCCCTCTAGACCGCCCCACCCACCGGCTCTGACTGTGACTTGGTGGGGGGTACTGAGAGCCTGGCCTGAGCCCCCCTGTCGATATTTCTTGGTGTCTTGTCTCGTGTTTTTGTATCCCCTGTCATCCTCCCCATGTTTTCCCTGTGTTCTTCCCGGCCCCTCCCTTGCTCCGCACTGTTTCCCTTTCTTGGTCCTCTCCCTTTCCCAACCCTTGACCCGCTACCCAATTACTCACCTGTTTCATGGTCCCCAATCACCCCTTGTGTATTTAGTGTTTGTTCTCTCCTGTGACTGGGCTGGATTGTTGTGTGTGCGATATGTGCCTCACATAAGCCTTTACTCTTAGTCTTTATATTCCTAGTCTTTGTATGTCTGCCTAGTCTTTGTATATTCCTAGCTTCTGTGTATTAGCCTCTGATGACATGATGCTGTAATTATTCTAGCTTGCTTGCAATAACTGGTAGTTAACCAGTTTAACTGTTAACGAATGTACTGTTTGTAAGTCGCTTTGGATAAAAGCGTCTGCTAAATGCTGTATATATAAATGTAAAATGTAAAAATATATACTGGTGATATCAGGTGTGTGAGATGAGATAATTGGTGTAAGAGTGTGAACGGGGACCAGGTGAATGTAATACAGGTGATTAGCTAGTGCGTGAAAATGTTCTGTAGAAGGGGAAAACTACATAACCAACCAGAAGGTGATGTGACAGCAGGAAAGGCGTGAGCATCAAGGCTGCTCAACAGATCCAGGTGGACACATCTGGTGGTGAGCGTTTCTCACTGCATCGTCCAATTAGGCCTTTTCCACTTTTTGCATTCGACACAGGCCCTCTGATGGCCTGTCTCCCACACAGGACCCAGTATTGACGTCTAATCTTGGCAAAGACCTGGTCAGGTCCTGGGTGGAGGAGGCGGGCATCCACTTCCTTAATAAGGAGGGTAGTCACGGCATGGTGAGGGTGATCAGATTTGTTTCCGTGGAGTACAGTTTTCAAGGAAGTTTATTTCAGTCCAAACTCGGAGGCACACAAGGGCAGGAAGACAGGCCGGCAGGCAGGTAGTTGGGCCGACATGGTAACAGGCAGTATACAGGCTAGGAAATACACAGAGGCTAGGAATACACAAAGACTAGGTGTAAAGGCTTACGTGAGGCACACACCGCACACAGCGATCCAGCCCAGTCACAGGGTAGAACAAAGACTAAATACACAAGGGGTGATTGGGGACTGGGAAATAGGTGAGGGAGGTATTTGGGTAGCTGGGGATGGACCAAGGATTGGGAAAGGGAGAGGTCCAAGAAAGGGAATCAGGGCGGAGCAAGGGAGGGTCCGGGAAGAACACAGGGAGAACATGGGGAGGATGACTAACAATGGTGTACCCCGGAGCCTAGTCCAAGACGCCTAAGTACTTTCCATGTGGGCCATGACAGCCGACCATTGCTTAAGGTCTGCAACCCTGCTCGACTCTGCACAAAAATTAAAAAAAAATGAGCCCTGCCTCAGTTAACTCCTGGTGGAGGTCTTCGGTGCCTGCTGGGTCAGTCATGGCCAGTTCGTTCTGTCAGGGGTTTTAGTTTAGACCCAAGAGCAGACACACTCAACTCCAGGGGTAAGGTTTAGTCTTTTATTGACAGCCAGGCACAAAACAGGAACAAGAATAAATAACTAGTAGTAGCTGGTTACGCTGGGAACTAAAGACTAGGAAAACACAGGCTTGGCCAAAAACAGAGAAACAAATACTCAGGGAACTAAGGAACTCCGGCGAGGCTAGACACAAGGCAAAACATTTATGGGCTTACTTGGCTGAATGCAGAGTGACATTTACGGGCTTACTTGGCTGAATGCAGAGTGACATTTACGGGCTTACTTGGCTGGACGCAGAATGACATGGAGACGAGGGCAATTTTTCTTATAATTAGCAGTTTCTTTATACGTAATTCACATTGAAGTCTACCTCAGCCAGGTTTCAGTTAATGTTCAATCTAGTTTAGTCACTTTGGATTCCTTGATCAATTTGCAAGCTCATAGTTTAATTCGGCTGGTCCAAATTGCACATGCGCCCCGGAGACGAGTGAAGACCCAAAGACCGAAGTTCGTACAAACTTTACTAACTTAACTAAGCCCACGCCTGCCTGATGTTAGACGCCACCATCCCGTCTCCCGTCTCAGTCTTCAACCAGAGCTGTATGCTGCCGCAACAACTATTGATAGGACGTCATCGCTCAGCTGGTCCACCGTTGATGCAGACAAGCCTCGTCCCCAGGCAATCTCAAAGTAAGGCAATTCACACAGAATTTTCTATTGCGTGGGTTGGTGTGCCCGCAAGCTTGTTAATTGATTGAGGAAACCAAACCTTTTCCAACTCGGTTTCCTTGCTGTTATAACAGGTGATAGTCAGTATAGTTAAGTCAGCTGCCTTCCAACCGTCCAACCATTGCCATCACCATCATCTTACTACGTGTTAATGTTTACTTGATGGTTTTCATGACTATAAATTGAATGTAGGCTTTATTACATGTTTAATAAACTTGTTATTGTACAAAGAAATATTTTTTTGCTGTGTATGTGTCAGACAACAATCAATCCTCTTGTGAAGAGTTTACAACATTTAGATTATTGACAACATTGATTCGATTTTTTATTAATTACAAATTATTTATAATCATATGTTTCCGGAGTTATCCGGTGGTGCTCCATATAATTTGGTCTGAATTTATTCATTATTTATTTATTTATTATTTATTATAAGTGCCCAATTATTTTCTGACCAGTTTGTATTGAGCATATCCAGATTAGCAGAGTAAAAATGTATATGCAGCTTGTAACCTCAGGATGGTTTCAAGTGTAGGTTACAATGAAGTACATTACTACAAATTTGAAGTAATGTACTGTGTGGACTGGAGTGATGAAAAGCTAATAGACTAAATTGTGTGCTTGTGTCCGTGTGTGTTTATCTGTGTATTTGTAGGATATCAGTGATGGGATGCCCTGGTGTGAAGAGCGTCTGGTCCGCAAAGTTCTCTTCCTCTCTCTAAAGGAATTTAGAGATGCACAGCACTACACACACACACACAAAAACACACACACACAGAAAAATCCACGCAAATCACAAAATGGATACACAAGACTGAAAAGAGACATTCGTACACCACCTAACATACACACACAAAGAGATACACACACTCAGCAACATACACACATTTCAAAGCACATGCATATTAATGAGCTAACACAAACCCTGCATCTATCTCAGCACAAGCACACAAAGCAAGGCAAATGTAATTTGCAAGACACACATGCATCACAAGGCACACAAACATCATCACTAAATATACAGACGAGCCAAATTACATTACACACTTCCCAGAACACAGACATTCAACAAAATGCAGACACACAGCAAAACACTCCTGCTGCCCCGTCTAGAATGCTACGCTCACACAAGGCGCTTCACACACTTAACATTTCACACGCACAAGCACCAGAATATAAACAAACTCCTCAACAAAGTACACAGTACACACTTTCAATGCAAAACACTGTCATGCTCCAAAATGCACACACCTTATTGAGTAAGTATACACCAACTCCAGCTGCCTCATCCAGGATTCTGAGGTCACGTGCACCAACAGCCCGCCTCAATGGTCAGTGATCCCTGGGAACATTCAGTAATCTTTTTGTTTGTTAGTCCAGTGTGTCTGAGAGTTGAGGGGTCAGAAAATGTATAAAGACACAATATATAAAGACTTTGAAATATTGTTTTCAATTGTGTTCATGGCTGTATATTTATCATTGAGGTATTATTACATTTGTCAGTGCTTCCATATGTGGTTTCGGAAAGTATTCAACAATTACAACAACAATTAGGTAATTTAGCAGACGCTTTTATCCAAAGCGACTTACAATTACATGCTGCTATTACATGGTGCCGATAGGGGTTAGGCATCTTGCTCATGGATCCTTCCTCATCAATCTACACACAATACCCCATATTGATGAAGAGAAAAGAGGTTTATAGACATTTTTGCAAATTTCTTAAAAATAAGAAACATAAATACCTTATTTAAATAAGTATTCAGACCCTTTGCAATGACACGTAAAATTGAGCTCAGGTAAATTCTGATCATTGATCTTCCTTGAGATGTTTCTACACCTTGTTTGGAGTCCACCTGTGGTAAACTCAATTAATAAGACATGATTTGGAAAAGCACACAAATCTGAGGAAGGATAGAAAAACAATTATGGAGCTCTAAAGGTCCTTAAGAATACAGCTCTCAAATGGAAGAGGTTTGGAACAACCCAGACTCTACCTAGAGCAAACTGAGTAATCGGGGGAGAAGGGCCTTTGGTTAGGGAAGTGACCAAGAAGTGAATGGTCACTGACAGAACTCCAGAAATCCTCTGTGGAGATGGGACAACCTTCCAAAAAGACTACCATCTCTGCAGCACTCCTATAATCAGGCCTTTATTGTAGAGTGCATGGGTGCCTGGTTATGTTTTAAAATGGGGGAGCAAACTTGGAAAGATACATAATTGGCAGGGGGTCTGGGTCCCCTAGAAAAATGTTTTTAATTTCAAACAAATTTCATGCATTTCTACACCAGTTCCCTGAGCTCTCCAGGGAAAATATTAGCCTACGCCAAATTCCTTGAAAAAAAAATTACATATTAGGCTCTTTTCCACTGCAGGAACTTGTGGGACATTTTACAGGGGGCGGCACCAAACGGTGGTTTTCCACTGAAGGAACCAACCCTGTAGGAACTCTTTCAGGGCCGTTTTCGCGGCCGAAATAAGTACCTACTCTGGGGTAGGTATTCTGAGCAGCGTGCTGGATGGGGCCTGGCACTTAAACGCGACGTGGGTGAAGAAGAACAAGTGCCATTATGTTAATTTGTCAAGTAATTACAGTTGCCATGAAGCCATTTAATCTTTTGCAACTTTAGAGTAACATTCAACTCAAGTTGACAACGTTATCTGGAAAATCTCTGGTGTGACATTCTAATGTTTGTGCTGGTGTGCCACTGCTGGAGAAATATATAATTATTTTGTCTTGCTCGGAATGTACGTTGCAATCGAAAAGCAAAGGCAACGTTGTAGGTCCGTTGTTACAGCACCTCAATGGGAACAGAAAAGCTGAACGGGACGTTTGCGCCACCTAGGAAGTGCCCCGAGTTCCTGCAGTGGAAAACCGCCTATTAACAATTCCTTACTTGTATGGAAAAAACATATCTCTAGAGACACAAGATAAAAAGGCGTCATATGTGGACAGTCTTGTCAATTTGGCATCAATATAATCCATAAAGGATCAAAGTAGTTGTGTACAAACTGCATTTTGTTGCCTCAGCTCACTAATCTTACTAGCCTCTGTTGGTTGGCTGCTCTATAGCGGGAGAAGACTGAATGAGAGGCTGTTAATTCACCGTCTATTATGTGTGTGTGACTGTACTTGAAAAGTGTTTTTCGTTTTTTTGAGTTGTAAACTGCTAGCTCGTTTACAGGAATGGCCCCCTAATCAGTTCATTAGTTCACCTTTTTTGTTCCCATTGAGGTGCTGTAACAACAGACCTACAACGTTGCATTTGCTCTTCGATTGCAACGTACATTCCGAGCAAGACAAAATAATTATATATTTCTCCAGCAGCTAGTAAAAGTGCATTTAGGTGAGTGCATGAATCCTGTGGATTCGTGCATGTTGTAGCAAACTATCAGTGACAGGTTCGACTGAACCAACTCAAAGGGTGGTCCAAAAATGTTTATTATGTGTTTTTTTTAGTTGTTGAAAATAGTAAAGTTGATCATTGATATAGGTTACTTAAATATAATCAGCTGATTGCGGGGACTGTATTATAAGTTTATTTTTTTTAAATACAAAAAGTGGGGTAGCAAAACCATAACTTTGCTTCCCCTAATTGAATAATGGGGGTGCATTTGTTCCACTTGCTCCATTGCTCAGGTGTCTATGGTAGAGTGGCTAGGCAGAAGCCATTCCTTAGTGAAAAGCACAGCCTGCTTTGTGTTGGCCAAAAGGCACCTAATGGCACCTAACTCTCAAATCATGAGAAACAAGATTCTCTGGCCTGATGAAACCAAGAATGCCAAGTGTCACATCTGTAAGGAACCAGGCACTGCTCATCGCCTGGCCACCCCTACAGTGAAGCATGGTGGTGGCAACATCATGCTTTGTGGGTGTTTTTCAGTGGTGGGGACTGAGAGACTATCAGGATTAAGGGAAAGATTATTAGGGGCAGGATAGTTAGGGTTAGTTAGCTAGTGGTCTGGGTGTTGGACTCCCAGCCAGAAGGTCATGGGTTCAAGCCCCAGAGTTGGCCTACCTGTAAGCATCCTTGAGCAAGATGCCTAACCCCTATCTGCTCTATGTAATAGCAGCATGTAATTGTATGTCGCTTTGGATAAAAGCGTCTGCTAAATGACCTAATTGTAATTGTAGAGCCAATTATAGAGAGAACCTTGGGGAAAACCTGCTCCAGGGCGTTCAGGACCTCAGATTGGGACAGTGGTTCACCTTCCAGCGGGTCAACAACACTAAGCGCACAGCCAAGATTACGCAGTGGTTTAGGGCAGGCGTGAACTGGTAATCTGGCATACCAGGTATTTTCCCAGTGGGCCAATGCACCTTGGGGCCGATATCATTTTTAATAAAAATACAAATTGTCCAACGACCAGCCCATAAAGCAGGGACAGCGGGCCATTGGTTAATTTTCTATACTGAGACTGGGCTGGCCTAATCATATCTCTTACTAAAACCCACCCTCCCCTTCCCTAATGCAGTCGCAACTTCGGCTGACTGTTATAATAGCAAATGTTATTTTGTTAGCATCGCGCTGGCTAAGCCCATGTTGTTGTGTGACCTATCCATATTGTGGGCTATCATCATATTATTATTAAAATTATTAGGCTTTAGGGTTCCCTTGATAAAGATGCGCGAAAAAGCAGTATACAACACCTGTAGCTCTACTGTGCTAAAATGCCTACAGCAAAGAAAAATAAACACTTTTTCATTTTCAACAACAGGTGAAAAAGTTGTCCTATGTTTATTTTAAGCAAGGTATGGTGGTACCTATTAGGATATACACTCACCTAAAGGATTATACTATATAAAGGATAATACTGTGTTTGACCCCCTTTCGCCTTCAGAACTGCCTTAATTCTACGTGGCATTGATTCAACAAGGTGCTGAAA